>SEYY01000934.1:20000-30000 GCA_009176605.1 Armadillidium nasatum
GTTTACCACATCAATTTCACTATTTCTGCCTATGCGCACTATGGTTTCTTTTTATTTTATTTTTTATTTTTTTTTTTTATTTTTTATTTTTATTATTATTTTTTTTATTTTTTATTTCTGTGCCTACTCGTTTTTGGGTTCAAATAACGGAAAGAATCTTTTCAGGGAGAAAAGATTGAAGAGTCCTCGAGAGTCAAGGGGAGATTATCTCCCTTTTTATGACAAATGGCTTTCCCATTTCCTTTCCTCGAAGGATAACAGTTTGAATCCTTCCCCAATGAGAATTATTTATATCGATTAAGTAAAGTAAAATTCGGGAACGCAATTTCTTCTGTCAATGACTTTAACTCTACACTCTTAATGTTCCGTTGTAATATATATATATATATATATATATATTATATATATATTATATATATATATATATATATATATATATATATATATATATATATATATATATATATATATATATATATATATATATATATATATATATATAATATATAGGATATATAGATATAGAGAGAGAGAGAGAGAGAGAGAGAGAGAGAGACAGACAGACAGACAGACAGACAGACAGACAGACAGACAGGCAGACAGACAGACAGACAGACAGGCAGACAGACAGACAGAGAGGGAGAAGAGAGAGAGACAGAGTCATAGACAGAGACAGAGAGAATCCGTATCAAATGTAAGTTGCTTGTTATTTAAATGAAGATTATTTTTGTGCTTATTCGCCATGTTAATAAATAATGCAGTTTCTACGTGGAAACTGCTAAGAAAGTTTCCCTCCTCTAATAAGAAAAAAATAAAAAATGAAAAAATAAAAATGACAGAAAAATAAATTCCTTTCAATTTTCGTCTGTTTGAGAAAAAAATACTAGTTACTATTTGCTTCGAGAAGTGTGTGTCCTCTCAAAAAAAAAAAAAAAATGAATGATTTTCCCTCTGAGTATAATTTTTCGTACTTTGAGGGATAGAAATGTTTACTCCTGAGGGTATATCGATAGTGACACTTGGTCTAGGATGAAAATTTACAATTTTATTTTCATGTCTCCTGATATCCGTCAGTGGAACAAAAATACTGATCCCAATTGTAATGAAAATTATGTTAACATTATTATTATTATTATTATTATTATTATTATTATTATTATTATTATTATTATTATTATTATTATTTATTTATTTATTTATTTGATAAGTGAATTTCTTTGCTTTTCCCTTTTGATGTCATTTTTAATCAATTATTCAATCCCATCGATTATATTACTATTCACTTGCCTCTCCATTGATGGATGCATGCAAATAGGTTTAACTATGTGAGAAAGGGAAAAAGTCGAAACCAAAGAAGGAAGGTGGATGAAAGAGAGACAGAGAGAGATAGACATAGAGAGAAGGAGTAAAAGAGAGGCAGGAGAGAAAAAAAGAAAAAGGGAGAAAGTGAGAAGTAGAAGTATGAGAAGAACAGAGAGAGAGAGAGAGAGGAAGAGAGAAAAATGAAACAAAGACTGAGAGAAAGAAAGAAGACAGTGTAAAAGAAAGAGATTGAGTATATATATATATATATTTATATATATATATATCATCACACCCACAAACACTCAAAACACCATTAAAACTATCAAAAACTCTCCAGCAACAGGACCAGACAACATATCAAATATTCACCTAAAACACCTATCCAACCACACCATCACATACATAACCTCCATCTTCAACAAAACAATCCAACTCAACTATATCCCCCCCCAATGGAAAAAAGCATTAATCATCCCTAAACTAAAACCTGGTAAAGACCCTTCAAACCCCTCCTCCTACCGCCCAATCTCCCTTTTATCCACCATCTCAAAACTTCTTGAAAAACTAATCCTAAATTCTATCCTCCAATTCATCCCACAACAAAACTTCCAACACGGGTTCAAACCCAACCACTCCACCACCACTGCTCTTACCAACGTCATCCAACCTATAATAAACGGACTAAACCATAAACCTTATCACAAAACTAACTAATAGCAATTGACATAAACAAAGCCTTCGATACGTCCCGAACATAATCTTATCCATAAAATCCTCCAATCCAACATCCCAACAAACACTAAAAATGGCTAACCAACTTCCTATAGGAAGAACCGCCCAAATACAACAAAACGGCCATAAATCACGTACCATCAACATAAGAACGGAGTTCCCCAAGGAGCCATACTCTCCCCCACTCTATTCAACCTGTACACAGCAGACCTCCCTCAACCCCAAACAACTTTCACTCGCATAATATCATACGCCGACGACTTAACTATTACCACCACTCACAAAGACCTCACCATGCAACATCTCTCACACAAGACTACATAACACAACTCCAAACTTGGCTAGTAGAAAACAGGATGACGGCATCCCCAAACAAATCCTCCATAACCCTTATAACAACAGACAAACACATATCCAACACCCACCCACAAGTCCTACTAAACAACACCCCCATACCCCTCAACAAAACCCCAAAAATTCTCGCCTAACATTTGACATTCACCTCACTTTCTCCAAGCACATTTCAAATACCACATCAGCCGCAAACAGAAAACTCAACATCTCAAAACAGTGGCCAACACAGACATAAACAACAACATACAAACCTCAATTGCTATCTACAAGCAATTTATACGCCCCACCATTAACTACGCCTCCCCTGTCTGGCACCCTCTGCTCTCCGACAAAAACTTAACGACACTCCAAATAACGCAAAATAAAGCCCTTCGCACCATCACCGGCTGCACACGCACAACCCCTCAACAACACCTACATAACGAAACCAAAGATACTACCTATAAGGAATCACCTCGAAATGATAGGCACCCAATTTTACGCAAAAACACGTCTACCCACTCACCCATGTCACAATACTCTCCTACAACCTACCCCACAGAGACTAACACAGCCTCCATCGTCCACCGGCGCCTTTTACAAACAGATCCTAAATCACATACCCCTCCTCCCCCCAATACCACAACAACCAACATATACACACTCAACTACACATTCATATATGATCAACAGACCTCCAAACAGCATCCTTAACGAAGCACCTCCCGAAATAAACACCAACTCCAACAACCCCAAGACACTTACAAATCTCACTAGCAAGATTGAGATGCGGGCACCACCCAAACTTACAAGATTACAAACACAATTTCAATCTAAACCAGGCAACATCTTCCACTTGTACCAGATGCAAAAGGGCCCCGGAGACCGTGGAACACTTTCTTTTAGACTGTCCCTCCAACTATCGCCCCAAAATCTTCTGGGGCATCACTTCTTTGGAAGATCTCTGGTCGAGAACCGTCTGCGGCGGGAGGCTTCATTAGCGAAGTGTGGCCGCCTCAACAGGGGTGGTCAGGGGGTGAGAAGGTAAAAAAAAAAAAAAAAAAAAAAATAATATATATATATATATATATATATATATATATATATATATATATATATATATATATATATATATATATATATATATATATATATATATATATATATATATATATATATATATATATATATATAAATATTGAAGGAATATTTAAATATGATTATAATCCAGTGATAAAACAATGTTTAGATCAAGGAGGATATTAAAAAAAAAAAAAAATTTTTAATGTGAAATAAAATATTGAAGTCTAGTTTTCTCCTGAATATTTTTCAAATGGAAATCGTAATTGGATTTGTTGAAATCTTGGCCTTATCAATAAAAAGAGTTGGTAATAGTAAAGTAATAGTAAAGTAATAGTAAATGTAACGTGTGAATATTTAAAACTAATGACATTAGACATATAATAATTTATTAGTTTTGAAGTTAAAGTTTTTGTTATAGAGTGAGGAAGGAATTGGATCACCAAATGATGAACTGACTACATGTCTGTATGGGTTAAGAAGGAGAAAAGAAGAAGAAGAAGATAAGAAGAAAAAGAAGAAGAAGAAGAAGAAGAAAAGAAGAAGATTAAACCCCAATGTTGGTTGTGAGATGTTTTGTCAGTAAAAGTATTATCGACATAATTTAAATTGTTTGCTTGTTTTTTTTATTTTTATTTTATATATATATATATATATATATATATATATATATATATATATATATATATATATATATATATATATATATATATATATATATATATATATATATATATATATATATATATATATATCTCACCGAGGAATAACACCTACATTCAAAGTTTTATGTTCTATCTTTTACCTAGTGTAAATGCGAGAGTTCTAGACCAAGAAGCCATGAAAAGAAGATGAAAAGTATTGAAACTGTTGTTAGAAAACAGTAATAAACTATGCAAATCAGTACTGAAAACCAACTCTCCCCTCCCCCCTCAGAAAAAAAAATGGGTAGAGCCTAAGTTGGCTCCAGATTTTTAAAAAAAAAAATATATATATATTTTTCTACAAAATATATAATCTTCGCATTCTAGATTATTCTTGGATATTTTATTATTATTATTATTATTATTATTATTATTATTATTATTATTATTATTATTATTATTATTATTATTATTATTATTATTATTATTGTCGTCTTCGTCGTCGTCGTTGATGTTGTTGTTGTTTTTTGTTGTTTTGTTGTTTTTTGTAGTTGTTGTTGTTGTTGTTCTGAAAGGTTTGAGAACATTTAGTAAGTAAAAGAATGATATTGCGTGAAAACGAAGTAGTGTAGAAACTATTTCAACAACAAAAAAAAAAAAAAAAAAAAAAAAAAAACAAACAAAAAAAAACACCAAAGAAGCACCAGAGAAGCAATAAAAAGACATTAAATAAGCACCAGATAAGCAACAAGAAAACACGAAATAAGGAAAAAAGAACTTAAAGTTTTTTGACATTTCAAGAAGGATTTAAGGTACAAGAATAAAAGAGGAATGGAGAGGATTGTAAAGACCTGGAATTAAAATAGCTTCATGGCAATTTGAACTCTCAAAAGGTGAGAACGAAATACCCGAACTTTTCCACAATCGTTCAAGTAAAAAACTATTAAAGCAATTAGCAGTTTTCATAAAGAAAATTAAAGAAAATACTATTACTTCTACTACTACTACTACTACTACTACTAATAATAATAATAATAATAATAATAATAATAATAATAATAATAATAATAATAATAATAATAATAATAATAAAAATAATAATAATAATAATAATAATAATAATAATAATTTAGCATTAACTATAGAGCTAGAAGAAATACTATGTGACTTTTTTGTATTCACAGTTGTATTCTGTTTAAAATATTACAGATCGAGCCCCTGACTTACGGGCTCCATTCCCTGATAATTAATGTTTAATTACCATGAAGCTAATTCTCTCATTTTAATTTGTAATAAAAAAAAAAGACTAAATCCCCCCCACACACACACACACCCACCTTCACCCCCTTAAAGTCAACTGTATTTGAAATCCATTTTATACTAATTAGAGCTCTGTAGAGCCTTGCAATAAAGATGATAAACGTTAAAAAGGTGAACGTTTAATCAAAAGGTTCTTTTAATGAAGACTCTGAAGCCATTTTTATGCTCAATAAATTTTTGTTTCATTTTGAAAAACTATTCTGTAATTTGGATGTTATGTTTGTAGCAACAGTCAAGACTTTAAAAATATGTTCTGATTTATTTATTTATTTATTTATTTATTTATTTTATTTATTTGTTTATAATTCGTTCATTTATTTATTTATTTATTTATACTTATTTTATTTATTTACAATGATGTTTGATATTTTAAAAACTACTTCAAATTCTATCTAGAGTTTCAGTTCAATTGAGTTATATATATATATATATATATATATATATATATATATATATATATATATATATATATATATATATATATATATATATATATATATATATATATATATATATATATATATATATATATATATATATATATATATATATATATATATATATATTGCGGAAGAACATCAGATTTTCTTTCTTATTTTTTTAAAGTCGCTTTCGATTGTGTTACAGTTTTCTTAGTTTGTCTAAATTCTTAGAACAATATTTTTTCAATCTTTTTGAAAACTTTTAGTTTATTTAGACATATTTCTTTGTGGAATAAAATTTCTTATGTGGAATAAAATTATTATTATTATTATTATTAATATTATTATTATTATTATTATTATTATTATTATTATTATTATTATTATTTTATTATTATTATTATTATTATTAATTTTATAGTGATTTAACTTTTAAACATAATACTATATATAATATATATATATATATATATATATATATATATATATATATATATATATATATATATATATATATATATATATATATATATATATATATATATATATATATATATATATATATATATATATATATATAATTCTCAACAGGAAACTCAGCATGCAAGTCATGGGAATTTCATCTTTAAAGATTTTGCGTGTTATAGTAAGTATAATATATATATATATATATATATATATATATATATATATATATATATATATATATATATATATATATATATATATATATATATATATATATATATATATATATATATATATATATATATATAATGATCCTTATTAACATGTTTCATTGAGCGTATTTTTGGATGTTTTCTGTTATGTGGGTTAAAAGGTTTATCCATTATATTTTTTTCATATAATATAAATATTTTTATAGTGTAGTCAATGTAAGCTGTTTTTAAGCTGTTTTCATAAGATCGGAAAATTTGCGAGTTTTCATGTAGGTTCTCTTTTGTTTATAATTCCAGTATTTGAATTAATTTCTTTAAATAATGGTAATAATAATAAAATAATGGTAATAATAATAATAATAAATAATAATAAAATTATTATTATTATTAATTAATAATAATAATAATAATAAAATTTTTTTTTTTTATTATTAATAATTAATAATAATATAGTAATAATAGTAACAATAATAATAATAATTAATAATTAAAAATATAATAATAATAATAATAATAATAATAATAATAATAATAATAATAATAATAATAATAATAATAATAATAATAATAATAATAATAATAAATTAAACTTGAATTTCTCAACTTACACTCTCCTTCAACTCGACTTATAATTTGTGTGTTTGTGCTTGTGCTAAAGTAAGAGAAGGGAAGAGGAGAGAGAGAGAGATAGAGAGAGGAAAAAAAGATTTATTAATATTTCATTTTTGAAAGTTTATTCAAATTAATTTTAATTTTTATTTACATATTTTTTAATCTTTTTTTTTTTTTTTTTTTTTTTTTGCCCTCCTTTGTCTGATTACTTTTACTTATTTTATTTTAATTTTTTTTTATTTCTTTTTTTTTTTCCTTTTTGAATAAAAAAAACTCCACTTAACCTTTTTAGTCTCTCGAAAAAAGAATAGAAATTACCGTTCCAAATTTAAAACCCATCGCATACATGTTGTTGTTAAGTGACGTCATAGAGAACCATGCGTTGCCATGGTAACCTTTCGCAACGAGTCGCATCGATTGATGCTGATTCGTAATGTATTGTAATAGGAACGTCATTGTACGCAGATCTTTATAAACAGCGAGCTATTTTAAAAGTCAAGCTTTTTATCAGTATATATATATATATATATATATATATATATATATATATATATATATATATATATATATATATATATATATATATATATATATATATATATATATATATATATATATATATATACAGTAAAGTCTTTCGGAAGAAAACCCCGTCTTCCCATTTTCAGGTCTCAACAAATTTTTTTTTTATTGACTAGTTTAACATCTGTTCTCTCCAAAGTTATCTAATTTTCTATTTTTACATACGATCAGTACACTGCAAAAATTGTCCTAGCGAATCGTTGGGAAAAGTGACAAAAATGTCACAGTAAAATTTCCAATAGAGAAGAGACATCTTAAGCATAAAAAAGCCACTTCGCCGATTTATTTTCTAATAAGAAAATAACAGAAAATTTATTGTAACATTTTTGCCACTTGTCCCAACGATTCGTTAGGACAATTTTTTGGCAGTGTGTTATAAGTTTCGTAAGGAAATATCTATCGGTAATCTTTTTATCTGACTCTCAATTCTCTGCTCTTCGTCATGTCGGTGAAAGCTTTTGCTGCAGCGCTTGACCTACAGAAGGTTTCGATGGTTTGTTAAAAAGATTTTGATTTCTAAGCTTTCCTTCCTCACTATCAATCATTCACTCTGTAACTCTTTATTCTGATCTCTTTTCCGGTCGCTCTGTTAAATCTACTGTAGACAGACGGTTACTTTTCATTCTTTGTGTCTACTTTTATCTCAATGTGTCATAAAGTATGTTCTATTCCCTATTTATATTTTACTTTTCATTTACGACTTTAATTTTTGTAGTTATTAATTTATTTATTTATTATTATTATTATTATATTGTTATTATTATTTATTATTATTATTATTATTATTATTATTATTATTATTATTATTATTATTATTATTATTATTATTATTATCTTTATTACTATCCTTATTATTATTATTATTATTTCCTTATTATTATTATTATTATTATTATTATTATTATTATTATTATTATTATTATTATTATTTCCATTATTATTATTTTTTCTTTTGTTATAATTATTATTATTATTATTATTATTATTATTATTATTGTTATTATTATTATTATTATTATTATTATTATTATTATTATTATTATTATTGATTGTTGTTGTTGTTGTTGTTGTTGTTGTTGTTGCTGTTGTGTTTTTAGTTTCTTTCGTTTCATCGTAGACTTCAAGTATTTGAATTCAAAAATTTGAAGTCAGATTGTTTTTATTTCCTTCCTTCTCTCGCATCAAAAACTTTTCATCTTACATAAACAGAAAACATAAAATTGATTGGCTCGCGATAGAGCTGTGAAAAGAAGAGAAAGAGATTTATTCTAAAGACTTTCTAGTTTCTCTTTTGTTTTAACTTGCAGCAATTCACTAAATCCAATGTTAAATTTCTTTTAAAGTTTTCAGTCATTATGAAAAGTGAAGACGTTGAACATAGTTTGTTTTCATTGTAAAAATTCATCGCTGATATTGTCTTTTCTGAAGAGAATTGAGAAATTACGTGATTGGAAGAGAGAGAGAGAGAGAGAGAGAGAGAGAGAGAGAGAGAGAGAGAGAGAGAGAGAGAGAGAGAGAGAAAATAATTAACAATTTCAGAATCTCAAAAACTTAAAAAGAAGGAAATGAATACCTTCCATGCTTTTCTCAGACGAAATGACTAACATTATGAATTGAACGCTATAATAGATAAGTCTTATAACCCACAAAACAGAAGAATACAAAAGTGGTCCTTATGTATATATAGATTTTATAAATGTAAATTTCAACCCATTGATTTTGTGGTTTATAAAGCTTCTACATTTTACAGTTCACTTGTACTGTGAAAGGAAATTTTCTAAGTTACGATTCATTGTAGGATTCGGTAGTATTTGTCGACTCAGCGATACGGCACATAATTGCAGCGTTTTTCTGCTGTGCGGTGCGGTGCGGTACTCTACCAACTGTAGTATACTGTTTTTGAGGATGCAACTAACGATAAGATTCTCTAAATAATCTTTTCATTTGTAATAAGTTTGCTTGTGAACGAAATTTTAATTAAATGTTTTGTTTTCTTGTTCGAGAGACGACCTTACTAAAGAAGGACGACCGTTGCCTCTTCAGGCAGACAAATAATCCCTTTCAAACCATCACGAGTTCAAATGAAGCCAACCGCTCTCCGAGAGAGCTTGCGATGTTCATACTTTCATTGAATATTGACTGCTCTTCAATAAGGCAAAATTAACGAATTTCGCTGCACACGCATGCACATAAACACACACATACACAAAAAATAATTAATGAATAATTAAATAAATAAAATAAATAAAAATAATTAAAAATAAAAAATAAAAAAAAAAAAAAAAAAAAA
>SEYY01000934.1:62226-64726 GCA_009176605.1 Armadillidium nasatum
CTGGATGGCATTCCTCCCCGAGTTTTAAGGGAGTGTGCTCAAAACTAATACTTTCCCTCAGTGTTGGAAGCGCGCATTAGTCAACTTATTCCGAAGAAGGGAGCCGCTCTGATCCTTCTAACTATCGCCTATAGTTCTCACTTGTATTATGTCTTAATATCTTTAAACCCCTTCTCAACTCTCATTTCTTGGATCATTTGGAATCCCATTCCCTTCTTTCGTTCGAAGTCTACTGGTGATATACTTTCCTTTCTCACTGATTTATGGTCTTAAGCCCTCTACGACCATGGAGAGACTTGTGTGTGGCACTTGACATACACCTAAGGCATTTGACCGGGTATGGCATGCTTCACTGCTTTCTAAGCTCTCTCTTTTTGGTTTCCTCTTTGTCTTTGCTTCCTTATATATGGCTTTCTTTCTAATCGTTCCATTTCGACTGTTGTTGATGGGCCGACTTTTCCTAAATTTCCTGTCAATAATGGTGCTCCTCAGGGTTCTCTCTTGTGTCCTACTCTATTCCTACTTTTCATTAATGATCTTCTCAACTGCTCATCTAACCCTATTCATTCATATGCCGATGACTCAACCCTCCATTCTTTTACTCATTTCAAGCCTGCTCCCTCTTTTGAATCTAGAGTTGCCTCTCATCTTCATCTTTTCGATTCCATTCTTGCTGATCTGAATAGAATTTCCGAGTGGGATCGTCTCAGCCTAGGGAAATTCAGCTCTTTATAAACTTTTCTTGAAACCTCCCTCTCAAAGACACCTTCTAACGATGGCTCTCCCGTCTCTCCTCCTGACCGAATAAACATCCTTGACCTTTACATAAACAAAAAAATGTCTAGGAAACCTCACATCACAATGGTTGCTAGGATTGCCTCAAAGAAGCTGGGAGTTTGTTTAGGCTGCGAGAATTTTTTACTTCTTCGCAGTTACTCCAATTATACAAGGGCCTCATTCACCCTTGTACGGAGTACTGCCTCATATCTGGGATGACTCAGGTTTCACCCATCTTTTGGATAAGCTTGAGTCAAAAGCTAAAAGACTTTCTAATTCACTTGACCCTTTATCTTTGAGACATGTGACGTTGGTGCCTTGTCTCTTTTCTATTGGTAATACAAAGGGAAATGCTCGAGGTAACTGTCCAGTGTCAACTTTTATACCTCCGCCTTTACGACGGCCTTGTAACACATTGGGTGCATTGTCTGCACAACAATTTTGTGTGGATATAGGCAACTCCAGGCTTGTCCGCTGTGATGCCGCCTCCTTTCCAGCCACCTCTATTTTGTGGAATTCTCTTGAGCCTACGAATTTTGCGTTAGGTTGGACTTACAGGGTTTTCTTATTCTCTTATTGATCTAACACCCCCTCCTTGAATAGGGGTGGTATATATATAATATATATATATATATATATATATATATATATAATATATATATATATATATATATATATATATATATATATATATATATATATATATATATATAATATATATATATAGGAACGTAAATATTCCCATCCGCATCCGCGGATATGAAAAAATATACCCGCATTCGCGGATATTAAAAATTTGACATCCGATACATCACTAATATATTTATAAAATCTAATATAAGCGTATAATTGTAATAACTATTAAAGTATTTAGAGTTAGCACATACTTTTTTTTTTTTTTTTATATTCATTTTTTAGTGTAGCTGTAAACCGTGTAATTGTAAATTTATCTCACATTTTTTTTTTTATTTGTCTGCTTTTGACCATTGAAGTTATGTCTTTAAAATCATGTATGATAAAAAAAAAAAAAAAAAAAAAAAAATGAGGAAAAAGATAACAAAGATAAAAGCTCGGAGACAACAGGAGGTGGTGGATGAGATCACCTCCTGAATCGTAATTAGAACTGAGGTGTTATCAGTGATAACAACACAAGTAGGTTAAAATGTACGAAATTGTTATGTATTTTCGCGAGTTATATATCGTCATCACCATTCTTGATCAGGATAGTCTGTTGCTTATAGTTTTCTACATTCAAAGGATTATATAATAATCAAAAGTTTTTCATTTTATTATATATATATATATATATATATATATATATATATATATATATATATATATATATATATATATATATATATATATATATATATATATATATATATATATATATATATATATATATATATATATATTATATAATTATTTTATTTTATTATATATTATAAATTTATATATATATATAAATATATATATATATATATATATATATATATATATATATATATATATATATATATATATATATATATATATATATATATTATATATATATATATATATATATATATATATATATATATATATATATATATATATATATATATATATATATATATATATATATATATATATATATATATTTCATATTATATATTGTTATTATTGTATATTATCAGGTAATATTTTAAATTCATTGTCGCATTCAGTCTTAAAATTATGA
>SEYY01000934.1:74726-79726 GCA_009176605.1 Armadillidium nasatum
GATATTCAACCTGTTTAGGGTAGACAAAAGGTTGACAAACTGTCTATAGAGTGACAGGAAAGGAAATTAGATTTAAAAAAAAAAAAAAAAAAAAGCCAGTACCTCACGATTGGATCCTTGGATCCGCACGAGGGATTGAACCTGGGACTTTACACCACGTAAACCAATAAATATAAAATCAAAGTTTTGTGTCAAATTGTTATCTAAATATTTCGATAATGGCACAATGAAATCTTCACAGAACTGCCGAAGAGATAAGTGAATGAAGATTATTAGTCGAACGTTCCTAACGGAAACTGTATACTTACGGTGTCTGAGGTAAGATTAGAAGATTTAGGATAGTTCCAAATTGTAAATTTTGCGGTTTTGGACTGATTCGAAAACCATTGCTAAGGACAGAGATTAAATCAATGAGGTTTTACCTTGTTTTTTTTTTTTGTTTTTTTGTAGAGTACTACGTTTTTTTCTATACTGTTTGAATGAACGCTCATTTCCAACGGGAAGGGAGGGTTCAAAGCTGATGAAGTGATGAAGGAAATGAAACCTTTGAAGACTAACTCTCATTCGCAAATTTTAAAATAAACTGGGTACTTTTATTGTCCGGGGGAGATATTACATATTTGAAAGAAATTGATATATGTCCACCAGATAAATAGAGTTGGAGGGACTTGGAATTGTGTAAAAAAATCGTCTTAAATATAATTAGTAGCAAAAGTTTGGGCAAGAATTTCGATTTAGCAGAAGGTGAAGTCGTCTGCAGCAAAAAAGAAACAAGAGATGGAAAAGAATGAGTATATATATATATATATATATATATATATATATATATATATATATATATATATATATATATATATATATATATATATATATATATATATATATATATATATATATATATATATATATATATATATATATATATATATAATGTGTGTGTGTGTAAAAAGTTAGAGCGAGTGACAAAAGCCTCTCATTTTCATTCTACATCAGCCGTTCTTTTTTTCTACCCAGAATGACCTCTGCTGTACATTAAGGAAGAGCGGAGGAGTTGGAAGATAATAATGGCTTGACCTTAGCGGCGAGTGACGTAATCACACACAAAAATATAAAAACCATAATATATATATATATATATATATATATATATATATATATATATATATATATATATATATTATATACACTGAAAATAAATTCATCTCTAAAGGAGATACAAAAGTAACTCGAAACGGTGTCAATTTTGAGACGCCATGGAGTTACACATTCATCCCAAAATGAAACATCCAAAAAACTCGGATGAGATATTACATGAGACGTTTTACTAACTTTTGGGGTGGTGTCGATTTTGAGATACCGTTGAGGTATGTCATCTCAATTAACACGTTTCTTCAACCTCAGTTAAGATACAAATAATGAGTCATTTGAGGTGTTTTACAATCTCATATATATATATATATATATATATATATATATATATATATATATATATATATATATATATATATATATATATATATATATATATATATATATATATATATATATATATATATATATATATATATATATATATATAATATATGATGGAAAGGAAATCCTAAATTTGTACAATATTTATTTTTGCACTTGGGAAAAAAAAAAATAGAATTATTAAACAGTAGAATAATCCATGACAAAATTTTTTACTTATTTTCTGCATTATTTAACCATTAAAAAAAATAGATAATAATATATGACTCAAAAAAAAAAAAAAAAAATCATTTTTTTCTAAATTATTATTTCTTACTGTAACATTTTATATTATTTGTATTTTTGTTTAATAATTTTAAATGATACTTTTTAATGTAAGTAAGGGCACGGTATTGTTTTTTAGTGTAACTTAAATTATTATGCAAAATGAACTAAGACAAAAGTAGCAATTGCGCTACTAGCAACATTTACATCTAATTCTTACGCCTTCTATTAAAACTTCAAATAGTTTAGATGTAGCCATGGTGAGTCCAGAATACATTCTTCTAGGTGTAGGATCATTACAATCAGAACCCTAAGATAAAAAAAAATAAAAAATAAAAAAATTTAGACACTTATCCATATAATTTTGGTTATGATTTAGAAAGTAAAATTTTACATCTATATAATTCTTTTGAGTAATCATTTTAACAAGTGAAAAATTATATATCTTAATAAATGAAAAGCGTTAAATTTTTGAAAAGTTTTTATACAGATGCTTATATATATATATATATATATATATATATATATATATATATATATATATATATATATATATATATATATATATATATATATATATATATATATATATATATATATATATATATATATATATATATATATATATATATATATATATATATATATATATATATATATATATATATAGGGATGGAGCGATACCAAAATTTTTACCGATACCGATACTTTATTATTGTCCAAAAATTTTGCCCATACCGATATTTAAAAAATATGCCGATACTTGCCGAAACCTCACTCCATCCCTAATATTTATAGGAATTAAAAATAATGAGCCTAAATGTTAGTTGAAAACATGCATCTTAACCTTAGCAAACATGTGTACAGCAAGGGAGTGGAAGTTATGGAAGAGTTAACCTATAATACATTTATTATCTAGACTTCCATAATTAAAACCAACAAACGTCAATGAAATCCAAGCATTCGTCTCTTTGTCTAACTAAGCTTCTTTCATAGATTCTCAAATTTTAGGACCATCAAAAGTATTTTCTTCCAGTTTACCGACACCAAGATGTTAATTGAAATTTTTGTTCCAGGAATGTTAATACTCGGATGTTTTTTTTTAAGAGCACTTTTGACAAAATAAATATTCTCATGCGTTTTATTGTAGTGTTGGAAGTAATAACTTCTCTGGATTCATAAGTAGAAGTGATAAAACACTGGAAGAATCTAATTATACTTCGCCTCTTGCTGGCCATTCGCGTTGTATGCAGTGCTGCTTGCCCGCTCTGCTCTCCTACGAGCACAAGAACAAAGGTGCATGGTGTAGTTGACCTGTAGAGCTAGCACAATGGATATGATATAATAAAAACAAAAACAAACAAGGAATTCAGTAACTGTAAATCCTACCTCAAAACTGTAAAATAAATTTAATAGCAGCTAAGCACATCACCGTGCTTTTAAATTTCTGCACTATATATAGCATTCCACAAAACTTAATCACGATACCAATATCGTAGAATGTGATTCTTGATATTAACATATGTTTTTTATTAGGCTGTTACCTCAGAAACTGCGCAGATTCTTTGGGCAAGCTCAAATCTCTTGTCAAATAGTTCAACTCAGCTTGACTGAAAGTTATGGGATTGTTTTCTCAAATGCAGGTGGCAAGTCATCATGATATTTCATATCTTCACATGAGTCAAATGACCTTTGACTTTTGCAGATAGATACAAAGATTGGAATCCTCACGAACATGAACTGGTTTTATTGAAGATGGTATATCACAATACTATATACACTTCATGTTTGTTCCTATAAAGCAGAAATATGTAGCAAACAAAATACTTACTAAATTGTTAGTTAAACATCTAAAAACAATGAACCAAACTTTGAAGAATCAGAGTCAAATCGAGATTTGTCGTTATAGTCAAGGGGAAGTAGCAGCAAACCTCAGAAAAACAAAGTCAGCCTGTTTTTTTTATGTTAATCCAACATCTCAAACACTCAACAAAGGTTTTGTAGCACTTATTAGGTACAAAGGTGGTTTTTGTCATAGTCTCCTAATTTGATACACAAGTTGGCATATAGCTTTTCCTGACAATGACTTTTCGTCCGATCTAAAAATAGTTGTTAGTTATTCTTGCCTATTCTGTTTATCTTAAAACAATAACGTAGCTGAATACGCGTCAAAGATAAATATAGTTCTCCGAATTTAAACAGAATGTGTTGCCACACAGACACTAAGACACTACAGAACATGCTGAATCAGTGAGTAGAAACGGTGAATTCCCCTAGTATATACTCTGCCAACTTCAAAATCTCCTCCATCACGTACGTAATATCACCAAAAAGAATTACTTGTAAAAAACATTGCCGTAATTAAAACCACCTGATTTACCAATTTAACATTTTTCATTTTCCACAAAACTTTCATTTTTTTAAATCAACATCGGAATAGAAAAAAAATTTGATCCTATTGAATGAACTGATTTACTTTTAAAATTACCATAAGAAAATTATAAATGTATAGATAACATTTTAACCTCAAATAACCTTAGACTAATAAAATAAACATTTTTTTTTTTTGGAATTCCAAACTTGTTTGCTCTCCATTAATTAACAAAAAAAAGAAACTGAATATTGTCTAGAAATAATCTTTTAATGAAGCATGAAATGTACTTACGCTACAAGTTCTAATTCTGTGAATCTAGTTCTCCCATTCAGCAAAAATTAATAATTCAATACGGTATACTTTTCCTGCTGACAATACTATTTCCAAGCTGACAGGTGAGTGATCAACAGACAGGAGAACGTTAAGGCATGAAATAATGTCAGTCTTACCTATCATACTATCTATAATGATTAATAATAAAAAAATAAGTTTTCATTCCTACCTCTGAGAAAAAGATCAAGATTTTCTCCTAAAAGCAACACAACACTAGCGAAACCAAACAAAACCACAACACCTGTAAATATATATAATATATATATATATATATATATATATATATATATATATATAATATATATATATATATATATATATAATATATATATATATATATATATATATATATATAATATATATATATATATATATATATATATATATATATATATATATAAAGAAGATAATTTCGATGGTTTTTTTCAGTCATGTTAACGAAACTATTAATAGTTTCCCAATTATTATTCACCTCCCCTTTCACTGTAGTTAATTGTGGAACTTATATACCTTTCTCTACACGTATTCATATATTGTTAAGTTCACAAATTTGAAA
>SEYY01000934.1:86998-89498 GCA_009176605.1 Armadillidium nasatum
ATTTTTTTTTATTTTTTTATTTTTTTATTTTTTTTTTTTTTTTTTTTTTTTTTACAGTAAAAGTTTTTTGAAAAGACCAATATAAATATAATTAATGGATTCATAAGTTCCAACAACTTAGGTTTAAGGTTTATCATAATTTTTGTCTGCTTGATGCCTACTTATGTATCTGGTAATTTGTACAAAAAAAAAAAAAGAAAAAAAAAATATAGTTTAAAAATTTATTTCTCAACTTTAACAAACCAAAAATCATAAGGCTTCCAAAATTGATGCTTATATTAGAAGGCCATTATATATATATATATATATATATATATATATATATATATATATATATATATATATATATATATATATATATATTATATATATATATATATATATATATATATATTATATATATATATTATATATATATTAAACTTAATTCGATTAAAAAATCGATATTATATAAAATTTATATTAAATTATATTATAATTTTTATTATATATATATTATATATATATAAATATATATATATATATATATATTATATATATATATATATATATAATATATATATATATATATATATATATATAATATATATATATATATATAATATAATATACACGAGAGTCATCATGTTAAAGTGAACCTAAGTCCATGAGACACAGTTCTGAGAAAACAAACCTCAAAGTTGATTAGCTGCATTAATTAACATTGACTTTCTAATTGTTCTTGCTGCCACCTGTTGGATAAATATTGAACTAAGGACTTGATTCACTATTACACAGAAAATAAATAACATTTTTACTCTATCATAGCAGTGTTAGTGTAAAATATGGACAGTTTACTTTAACTGTGAACCCTATATATATATATATATATATATATATATATATATATATATATATATATATATATATATATATATATATATATAATTATATATCTTTTTAATATTTAATAAAGCATAATTATCATGTACCTAATTATCTGAATTAACATTAAATATTATTTATATATATTATATATATAATATATATATATATATATATATATATATATATATATATATATATATATATATATATATATAATATATATATATATATATATATATATATATATATATATATATAATATATATATATATATATATATATATATATATAATATATATATATATATATATATATAATAATAATATATATAATATATATATATATATAATATATATATATAAAAATATATATAATTCTAATTCTGAAACTTAAACTTTCAAATATAATTACTTCAAAATGATAATAATAAAAACATAACTTAAAAATTATTAACGTATCTTCAAGCTGATAATAATAATAATAATAAATAAAAATATTGAAATAAAATAATATAATAATAATAATAATAATAATAATAATAATAATAATAATAATAATAATAACAATTAATTAATAAAATGAACGTGAATCAATCAAAATAGGAAATAATGTTTCGAAAATAAAGTGTGTGATTTACATTTGAATTCCCTAAACAGTTCAAAAGTTTACCAATAAAAATCATGTTTATTTTTTTTATTTTAAAAACAAAAATATTATAAGCAAAACGCCATTAATATGACGTTCTTACCTACCGGAATATATATATATATATATATATATATATATATATATATATATATATATATATATATATATATATATATATATATATATATATATATATATATAATAATATATTATATATATATATATATATATATATATATATATATATATATAGTATAAGGTAAGTGTAGTAAATATAATGCGCAAGTGTAGTTAATATTTAATTTCGGAGTACAGAGTACAAACATTGAAAACACAAATGCATGACGTGTGAATGTTTGTCTGTTGGTGACAAAGTCCCTTTTTCCTCCTGACCAGTGAGTGGTTTTGCAAATTGAATATTTAATATATATATTTTTTACGATCACCAGGTTTTATTTAACATATATATAATATATATATATATATATATATATATATATATATATATATATATATATATATTATATATAATATATATTAAATAATTATATATATATAAATTATTAAATATATATAAATATTGTATATAATATAAATAATATTTAATATATATATATATATATATATTATTATTATTATAATATTATTAATATTATTATATTATTATTATTATTATTATTATTATTATTATTATTATTATTATTATTATTATTAGTAATCATGGACCTTTCGTCTTAAACTCCTTCGCTCTCACTAACTCTCTATAGTTTCTTTATATTATCTATACTTTATATTATCAATATCACAATAGACACTGCTCTTCTGAACTCTTTAGTCGTATACCACCTCCATTGAGAAGAGTTCGTTCGACACTCATTTCTAGTCTCATCCTTTCTGTTCAACTCTCAGACTCCAGACTTAACCGCTATGCTCAGTCTAACATTTACTCTACTGATAAAAGTTTCGAACACATTCCCTTTAATTT
>SEYY01000934.1:96998-116998 GCA_009176605.1 Armadillidium nasatum
AAAGATGGTTAATCGCAGCTTGTTCATGAATGTTGGCTTTCTGGAGTTCTGTGTTGAGTTTTTATGGAAGTTGATATTTAAATTGGATATTAAAGACTTCTGTGACTGGGTTGCAGTACTTCTATGTTGTCTGGACTTTTCTGTAAATCTTAAAATTGTGTTAAGACTGTTGATCTCAAAATATCAAGGGATATATAGCTGTCATAGGTTCTGAACTTTCTTCGAGCAGGGAAAACATGGTGATTATCAGTGCCTCAAAAATTCACTTTTTATATACCTGCCCTAGGCATCCTTAACAATATTAACATTTAAGAAAACACAACTCAAACCTCCTCCTATCCTTAATATTTTTGGTATCCTTGCAAGTAATCTTTCTTGGAAGAATCATAATTTTATTTTCTCGCCAAAAAAAATGTTTCTAAGAGGGTTAGGAGTTCTGAGGAAACTTTAAAATTTCTTCACATACCTCACCTGCATTTTGTCATTGTTTGTCCATGTATGGTTTTCTCATACATTTAGAGTAATTACTCACACACACACAGGTAAAGGTCTTAAATAAATGTAGTTTATGTTTTTTCGACCTTATCAACTCTCCCAGTATGTAGTTACTAAGTTATAAATATGCATATATTTCCTCTTGTTATATAACTTTTTTGGATTTTATGAAATATATTATAAATTGAACTTCTTAACTAGATTTAATCAATATGAAAAGAAACAGTAAGCACAGATGGAGTAACATAGCGACTCATTTTATAGTATAAAGATACCTTATGACTTGCAAGCAGAAATTAAATAGCTGACAATATTTAGTAATAAAAAAAAAGACTGAATCTTGGAGCAATAAATTTAGTTAACTTGAGTTAGAATCAAGTTAAAAAGTTTAGTAGAGTCTGAAATCAAAGTTTCTAGTGGTGCAGTTCAAAAAAAAAAAAAAATTTTTTTTTTACGACTCCACAGTAATTTGCATTTTTTTTTTAATGTTTCCTTTCTTACGCTTTTGATGATTTGTGGAAAAGATTATCCTTATAATAGGAATGCATTGGTTATTATTTATCACGTGCTTTCATGGACCTTTTAGTGACTTATTTAACTTTTCATATACCGTATATATATATATATATATATATATATATATATATATATATATATATATATATATATATATATATATATATATATATATATATATATATATATATATATATATATATATATATATATATATATATATATATATATGAGTAGTTTTATATATATATACCTAAATGTAATTTATAATTAATATTGCTGCCTAGAAATGAGGGGTGAGTATTAAAAATATTCCCAAATTTTAAATTCCATTATTTTTTTGCTTTTATTATTATTATTATTATTATTAGTAGTATTATCTTCCTATTTATTTCTTTTTAGTTTATTTAATGTATAAAGTTTGTCATCTTTAGTTATTCGTCTGTAAGATAGTTTGACTCAAGTTAGAATGAGTAACTATTGTATAACTTTATTGGTCTCATAGGAATAAGCAAAGTAAATAAAAGTATTAATATTCATATTGTACAGTACTTTGAACTAATTCATTCTGTATAGAGATTTTAGTATGCAGTTTTATGGCTTATTTTGAAGTGTATAATAACCCAGTTTTATTACATTATTATTTTTAGTTGGGCTTTGCAGAATAGTAATTATTATTAGTTGGCTTATGTATTAATTATTTTTTTATATATTAATTATAAAATTTAATAATTTTCATTGTGAAGGGGTTTAATTTGATCATGGTGTTAATGTGGGTGTTTGTATTTTTAAAAATTTGTAAGTTACTTCTTTTAGATGCTGATGAGGATAATTTTTTTTCTCTCTCCAGCTTGTCCAGAAGGAAAGTGGGGTTTGGGCTGTGCCAATGATTGTCCATGTGAACATGAAGGAAAATGTGATCCATTGTATGGAAATTGTTCGTGTCATGCTGGATGGATTGGTCCAAAATGTGAACATAAGTGCCCTCTCGGCAAATATGGAATGGTAAGCTTAGTATTTATTAATTTTCATTTCGTAATTGTACGTACTGTATATATATATATATATATATATATATATATATATATATATATATATATATATATATATATATATATATATATATATATATATATATATATATATATATATATATATATATATATATATATATATATATATATATATATTGTTGAACTTGACTGCGACTTTTCTATCCAGAACAACCATGAGCATTTGGTGCAACTCTCTTTCCGTATTCCTAACCGTCTTGTTGATGGACCTAACACACTTGGGTTTTTCTTAACTTCTTATCCTTCTGTTATTATTTCCTCCTCTGATTTCATCTGATTACCTTTTTATCTCTGTATCTTGTTCTGTCTCCAAGTCTTTCGCAAGACCAGCCTCCTCCTTCGGCGAGGAAACGTTTCTGGCACTTCGGTTTCGCAAACTGTTCTGACTTTCGGTTTACTCTGATTTCCAAGGAATGATTATTGTTTTCTTGGGAAGGGGTCCCACGGAATGTGCAGAGCACATAATCGAGGTGATTCTTTCTGGTATAGAGACGTACATTCCATATTCTTTCCCCTCTACTAAACCTGGACAAACCTTGGTTTAATGCTGCCTATGCCTTAAAGGGATTTCCTTCCTTTAAACTCTAAAAACTCATGCAACTTATTTTTCATCCCGGAATCGTGCAAAATCTATTCCGTTACGCCAAAAACTTTTCTCCGTCGTAATTGCAATAATATTTCTAGTTCTCCTTTCTCACGCCCTTTCTGGCATATTGCAAGAAATGTCAACTATATATATATATATATATATATATATATATATATATATATATATATATATATATATATATATATATATATATATATATATATATATATATATATATATATATATATATATATATATATATATATATATATATATATATATATATATATATATATATATATATATATATATATATATATATATATATATATATATATATATATATATATATATATACGCCTTGGTTTCTAGGAAACCTTACCTCATATAAATGAAACACAAATCAAAAACAATTGAAAACTTTTGCTGGCAAGTTTCAACTCGACTGGAAATCCTCCTCAGACCTTTAAAATAAGTAAATAAATTTTTAAAAAAATAAACTAAATTATTATTTATTTAAATGAAAATTATTACCAATAAAGAATTACAAAATTAAATACCAATAATAATCGATATTTTCCCTGTTGACGAATCGCGATAAATTAAATAAGCTGATGGAATTTATACAATTTATTAATATTGTTTAAATATTATTAAAACAATATATATATATATATATATATATATATATATATATATATATATATATATATATATATATATATATATATATATAATATATATATATATATATATATATAATATATATAATATATAATATTATTCATTTTTTAAGATATTAAATGGATTTAAAAATTATTAATTACTTAATTATATTTAATTATAATTTTTTTTTTTGTTCCAATAATTTGAATAATTGTTGCTTTCAAAGAAATTGTAGTAAATATTTTGGCGTATTTTTTTTTTTATTTTTTCATCTATTTATTTTTTAATTGATTAAAATAACGTTGATAAAATTAGATATAATAACATATTTAAATATATGTTTATATATATATATATATATATATATATATATATATATATATATATATATATATATATATATATATATATATATATATATATATATATATATATATATATATATATATATATATATATATATATATATATATATATATATATATATATATATATATATGTTAATATGTTTATATCCGAGCGTTCCACGAAAATCAATAAACTTGAAGAAATTCGCTGAACTCCCTAAAAGACCGGATGTAAATCCACATTTACTTGGAACGCACCCATTGCCATGTCGATCAAAAACTATTGTGTCACTTGTACTCATACACATACCTGTTATATATATATATATATATATATATATATATATATATATATATATATATATATATATATATATATATATATATATATATATATATATATATATATATATATATATATATATATATATATATATATATATATATATATATATATATATATATATATATATATATATATATATATATATATATATATATATATATATATATATATATATATATATATATATATATATATATATATATATATATATATATATATATATTTATTATTATTATTATTATTATTATTATTATTATTATTATTATTATTATTATTATTATTATTATTATTATTATTATTATTATTATTATTATTATTATTATTATTTGCAGGATTGCAAGGATGTTTGTCGCTGTAAGAACGGTGGAATGTGTGACCATGTATCTGGAGCTTGTACATGCGCACCAGGTTGGACAGGTCCTTTATGTGAAAAGTCTTGCCCTGAAGGCACTCATGGATCAGCTTGCAGTAATAAATGCCAATGCCAGAACGGAGGTAGCTTGTGACCCCATCAAAGGAGAGTGCAAATGCCCATCAGGATGGACGGTAAAGAAATATTTGGTTGAAAAGCATACTTGTGTTTGTGTTGCCTTAACTCTCTAATGATTTAAAAAGTTTTGATATATTAGTGTTTAGTTTGCAGTATTCTTTAAAGCTTTAAATAGAATAGTAAATGTTATAATCGCAATATACGACTAGTTTCTTGAAATAATTAGTGTAGTTCTTGTTTTTTTTGTTTTTGTTTAGTTTTTTTTTTTTTCCTCTTTAGTAAAAATAATGATAACGTTTTATAATCGCAATATACAACTAGTGTCTTGAAATAATTAAAGAGTAGTACTTGTTTTTCTTTTTGTTTCTTGATTTTTGTTTTGTTTTTTCAGTAAAAATAATTATAACACTTTTTATTGAAGGAAATGAACAACTAATCCCTTGATTTATTTTTTGTTTTCATATGTATGTAATAAACTTGATTATAATTATTTTTTTCATGTCCGTATCTGTTTTTATTTAAAGAATTCTGAAGAATTAATTTGTACCTTGATTAGCCTGAAAATTTTATCTTGAAAATTAGAGGTAAACCCGATATCTGCGTCATTTAGAATATCCTCATCTGCATCTGGGGTTGCTAAGCTGATCTCATGCTGATAACTGATACCATGAATCACCTGCAACTAAAAGATAAAAAAAAAAATAAAATAATTGAAGTAAAAAATAAAAATAAAATTTATAAAAGTGACAGTTGATAGGAAGGAATTTGGTGGGGCGCATAAGAGTTTGATTCACTTATTGGTACAACAGATACTAGAAATTGAAACTTAAGTTGTTTCATATACTTTTGGTTTTTCTATTTAATAGAATTTTTTCTTTTTATACGATTATCATCACCTCACAGGCAGAGCACTAACCGAGAAGACTGTGTAAAATAATGATCAAAATGGGGTGAAAAAAAGAAACACTCCACCTACCGTCGATTTTGCAGATGAACATTGACGCAAGCTGTAAATTGAGAGAGATTAATTTTGTAGGAACACAAGATGGAGAGAATTTTACATAACGGAGGTGGTTGGAAAGGAGGAAACGCCACATCGAACTTGCCTTGAGTTGCCAGTGTTCATACAAAATTCATGTGCAGACACTACCCTTGTTCAACGAAGGCATCATAAAGTCGATGGCATACGAGTGGTCAGTTACTTCAAGGCTCAAGCACCACATGCCTCTGTAGTACTTACAGAAAAATGACAAAGTACCAACGTTGTTTCGCAAATATAAAGAATCAAGTTAATTGGAAGCCTTTTGGCCTTTATCCAAAAGTCCCCCACACCATGGTAGATAATAATTGGTATAACTAGGAAGAGGAAAAACGTTTCATTATCTGAGAACTTCTGTCTCCTTTATTGAGGTAAAGTACCAATAATAAGGTACAGAGACTATAATTGAACTAGAAACTGCACCAGCTTAGAAGTTCACTCCCTCAAAACTCGGGGACGAGTGCCATCCGGGATGCTTGCCTTAATGTTCTTATATTTCGGAAGCCCATGCACTCCGTCAAATTTAATCACAAGTAGCCAGGTCACCAGAGAGGAGTAGTAGTAGGAGGAAGATTGCCTGAGTCGTTCAGGATTGAACTGGAGGAAAACAGATGATCAAAGAGGTAAACCTTTTTAGTAGTTGGTGAGTTAGCAGAGAACTATCAGAGTCAGCAATGTGGCAAAGGGTGAAAAAAAATTTTCACTAGAAGAACCAAGGAGGTCAGCTCACTTTCATTTAGTGACTGTTTGTATTGTTTATTGAACAATATCCTTTCAAAGGTTCTGAGCTGATTGAAAAGTAGCGAAATCGATAGGAGAACGATAACTTTTCCACTCCCGATAGGCAGTGTCTCTAACCCTAATGGCATGAGAGTAATTACAATTGAACCATGAATTTTAAGAAAGATTAAAATAAGAGAGAATGAACCTGGTCAACCCATCAGCGATTACAACCCGCCATCATATCACTAGAAGCAGAAGCATCTTCAAAGCAATCACTCCAGGGATAGTTAGCAGAGGAGCGTAAAGTCTTCAAATCAGCTAGATTAAAGTAACAGAAGATGCTCTTGACAGGACGGAGCTGTTGGAGAGTAAAGCATTAAAATTTAAGATATATATAAAGCTGCTATCAGATGGACCAATAGTTCCCACGATTGCATATCTATGGGGAGAAGGTTAGTGGTGAAGCAAAAGGTCAGCAGTGTTATAGAATTAGGTGGGACACTCAAAAATATGTATAGGTTCCCCAATCAGTTGCTCTGGATCTTAGAGAATACGGGTCCTCCTGGATCAATTTGTAGAACCCTAATCACACATTGTTGTATACATTGAAACCCCCCTAAGTTCAGAAACTCATCATTCTTATTTTGTCCAAATACCCCTTCTGAACTTAATTTTTTTGACATTAACGTTCTAACATTTTTCTACATTCAAAATCTTATTGTAGTTAAGTACTTTAAATAAATTTTTTTATTTCAATTCGAAGTTTACTTTAGAAATGACATATTGACATCATTTAATTTTTAAAATTTGATTACTTTATCTGCCTTCCATCCAATTATTTTCTTATTTCACGAATTTCAGACATAAACTCACCTGTATAACAAAACTATTTGGTAGAATGAGTTATTTTTAAGTTTATCCTTGGAATTGGTATTCTGAATTATAACTTATAATTTATTTACAATCTCAAAATATTTTTCAGTACATTTCGTCATTTTTATATGCGTGTATGACTTATTAACTATACTGTTAATATACATAAAGTTTCATCTTTTTTTATTCCTCCTAATTTTTCTAGGGAGAAGTTTGCGCAAATCCTTGTCCTGAAGGTACCTATGGAAAAAATTGCTCCTATGTTTGTGATTGCTACAACGGAGGATCATGCGACCATATTACAGGAAAATGCCAATGTCCTGCAGGTTATATAGGAAATAAGGTAAAAATGTTTAGTTTCATACATTATTCGAAGTCAACAATAAGTTTTTAAAAAATGTTTTGTATGTTAATAATATAGAATTATAAGTAACTATTAGATATATTTTGAAGTTATTAAATTTAAATTTCATTTTAGCTATTTATTTTGTAAATTTTTTATTTTTAAATTATTATTTTGAGAACTGATTTAGATCAAAATTGTTTTACTTTACTTTTAATTTAACTTTTAATATGTAATGCATTTTTCCCTTCATTATTCTACTTAGTCTACTTTTGTTTATATGTATGAATTAGGAATTTTAATTTCAAAGAATTTTATCAGCATTGTTACTAAAAACTTAACTTTCATTCCAGTGTCAAGACGAATGTCCATTAGGGAAATATGGTGTTAATTGTTCCGAAACATGTCGTTGTCACAATGAAGCGACCTGCTCACATATTAGCGGGCGTTGCTTCTGTAAAAATGGATGGCTTGGGTCGCTGTGCGCTGAGCCTGCTTGTCCACCCAATCAGTATGGACCTGGATGCTCCAAAATGTGTTCCTGTGATAAGGAAAATACTGAAAGGTAAAAATATTGAGAGTTTTTAATCTCTAAATATTGGCTCAAGTCTCTCAATTCCTAATCGAGAGAATATATATATATATATATATATATATATATATATATATATATATATATATATATATATATATATATATATATATATATATATATATATATATATATATATATATATATATATATATATATATATATATATATATATATATATATATATATATATATATATATATATATATATATATGTAGGTGTCATCCTTGGACCGGCGAATGCATGTGTAAACCAGGATGGGCAGGAGAAACCTGTAGTAGAGCCTGTCCTTTTTACAAATATGGTGAAAAATGTTCGAAAGATTGTACTTGTAAAAATGGAGCATTTTGCGACCCAGTCACTGGAAGCTGTAAATGTGCTCCAGGTCAGTAGTTAAGAATGAAGGGAACTTTTATATTATTAAAATATTTTTTCCATTTATTCTCAAGGTATATTTTTACATTGTTATTAGTTTTTATTCTTATTTTGCAAATGTTTCAGGTTATACCGGGAAAAATTGTACAGAGAAATGTCGTAGAGGTTACTATGGTCAAAACTGTGATTTGAAATGTGATTGTACGAATGGGGAAGGTTGTCATCATGAAACGGGGAAGTGTTTATGTTTACCAGGTAATAAATCATTGTTTGATTTTAAGTTAATTCATCTTAGCATTGAAACGTTGAATTATTTGAGCACTATAAAATTGTATGTAATTATTATTATTCGTAACTAAGCGACGGTAGTGTTCATATTTATTTATTTTAAATATTTCATGATAAAGAGATGAACTATGCAAGTTTTTATTTTCTTGTAAATATATCATTACAATATTATTTCCTTTCATAAAATTGGTGGAATGTTAGTTACATATGTTTAATGGTTGCGTTCATATTTAAGTATCATAATTATTTTATAAATGCGATAATTAATTTTATGAATATAATTTTCATTGTAAAGATAAATGAAATTTATTTTTCCTTTTCTTTTTAGGATGGCGGGATATAAAGTGTGCCTTCTCTTGCCCTTCTAATAAATTTGGAGCTAATTGCACGGAAGATTGTTCGTGTCTTAATGATGGATCATGTGATCCACAGTCGGGTCAATGCACATGTGGTTCAGGTCATTTTGGTGAAAAATGTGAAAAAACTTGCGAACCTGGTTTTCATGGATTGACCTGTGAAAGCCGATGCGCGTGTGTTGGGCCACATGTGGAAGGGTGTAATCCAGAAACAGGAGAATGTATATGTAAACCAGGATTCAGAGGTATTTATTTATTTTTTTTTTCCATTACTTTATTAAAATATATTACTTTAGAGAAAGGGTTACGTATAGATAGATAGGTAGATATAGTTATTGATTTATAGATTGATTGATAGATAAATATTTTAACTCGTTTTTCAATTTGGTATGCTAAATAAAAGGGTGAAACACACAACCACTCAATTTAAAAATATAAAAATTTCCATTGAAGTTGTTGATGAATTGTTAAAATTTTGTATAAATATTATTGCTAAGCTTGTAAAACTTCCCTTATTAAAATAAATAGAAGAAGGAGACTCAAGACATTGCTTAAAATTAATCACATCCCTTTGAAAAAGGAAAAAAATTACCCTGTTCAACAGTTATTTTGCCGATTTATATCAACCACCTAAGTTTAGGTATATTTAAGTGTATTGATTTCAGAAATACCAACAGGTTTTTTAGCAGTCAAACAAACATATATATATTTAAAGATTTGCATTTTGGTAGTCATGTAGAGGGAACTGTTGCGATCAATTTTCATACAATCAGGATTTAAAATAGGAGAAATAAATTGTTGTACAAAAAATTAAGTTTATTTACTAATAATAATAATGACGAATTTAAAATTAAATGTAAAAATATATTAACAATTATTAAATTATGTTGAAGCACGAAATTTATTTTTTAATCTATTTTTTTATAATTTGAATGCACTTAAATTCTCCCTTATAATGAGACAAAACAATCTTTTTATAGTCTTACAATATTCAGCAATCATATCCCCCCCTTATTTGAAAACGTCCTTTCTTATTACAATCTTCAGGGAATCTCTTTCCTTGCTCTTCATTGACTTCACCAAGTTTTAGTAAAAATTAATGTAGATGACCGTTAAGAAAATGAAGTTTAATTCTCATGGTATTATAGAACTCAAAACTTAAAGCCTCCTTCTGTTTTCATTTCTCAGTTGTCAAAAATTCTCATGGTTAATTCTCATGGTATTATAGAACTCAAAACTTAAAGCCTCTTCTGTTTTCATTTCTCAGTTGTCAAAAATTTCCACACAAGTTTGCAAACAACGCGAAGAGCACACTGAAACTCATTATCTTTCAATTTGCTTTCAAATTGGCCAGATATGACCTTTCTACTAAATCAACAATGCTCACCTTTAGAAACGAAAGTTGCAACAAATTTAACGAAAAAACGTTTGGGCCAGCTATTTATATAGTTTCTGATGCATGTGACTGATGCATTATATCCTTCACCCTACCAATACTTACAAATGATTGCCCTCAACCGTAGTATTGTGGTAAAACTCATGCGATAAAGTCACACTTAAGTTTACTATTTAATCATAATTTTAATGTATATTCGTAAACAACTACCAAAAATAGGTATATGCATACTGCACAGCCTGAAAACACTGTGGGAAACAAAATCTTGATTTCATTTATTTATTTATTTATTTTTTCAAATAGAATCTGAACTAAAAAAAAAATCATTAATTCTTCCACTAAAATTCTTTTGAAACGGAAAAAATTGCACTAGAACGTTTAGTTTATTTTATTTAGAATAGGAAAATTAAGTTTTTGATTCTTGTCAATTTGTTTTACAATTTACCTTTTATAATTTTTTTTTTTTTTTTAGGAGCAAGCTGTGAAACCCGATGTCCACGAGGTTTCTTCGGAGAAGAATGTGACAAGGAATGCGATTGCAAAAACAATGCTTCATGCAGACCTGACACTGGTAAATGTGTTTGTGAACGAGGTTGGCACGGAGCCGATTGTAATACCCCTTGTCCAAGAGGCAAATTTGGAGTTAATTGTAATCAAGATTGCCCCCATTGTGTTCATGGTAAGATATTGTCAGTGAATTTTGTTGAGTCTATTATAACTAAACTTCCATTTTATCATCATTTTATGTACAGTCGTCAACAGAAGTTCGTTCCAATTAAGCTGGAAATAAATATTTATATAAAATGGGGATCATGTCAGGTTCAGCCAATCACAGTTCAATTAGGCCCCGCTCAATGTTTTTATTTTATTTTTATTCAAAATAGAGCTTTTACGAAATGATTTCCATTTTATATAAATATTTATTTCCAGCCTAATAGGAACGAACTTCTGTTGACGACTGTACATTAATCAGATGATTAATGTACAAAAAATATTCTAATATTTATTTATTATTTTATTTATTATTATTATTATTATTATTATTATTATTATTATTATTATTATTATTATTATTATTATTATTCATCCTTAAATAGGGTTATGTTGAAAAATTATTATTAATTTTTTTAGGTACGGGATCATGTGACCCTGTTACAGGAGCTTGCATTTGTAAGTCCGGATGGAGGGGTCATAGATGTGACAGAACTTGTGAGCCCAAAAAATGGGGAATCAACTGTGAAAAATCATGCAAATGCAATCATGATTGGCCATGCGATCCCGAAACTGGTAAGAAAACCAATAAAAATATTTCCCACGTTAAAGATACAAAACAAAAAAAAACGTTATCATTTTAAGGGTAAAATTCACAATGTTTTAATCTGTTTTTTTTAAAATAGTGATTATGAATTAAAGTGAGTGCTGTATTTTGTGCAAGTAAACATGCTTTACTTTCTTTTACACCTTTCTAAGATGAGCTTTGAGAGTCGTAACAAAAATGTAATTGTAGTTTAAAGAAATATTAGTCTATAGAGTTTACTAGAAACTTTTGTGATATATATATATATATATATATATATATATATATATATATATATATATATATATATATATATATATATATATATATATATATATATATATATATATATATATATATATATATATATATATATATGATGATGATATGATGATGATGATGATTCTTCTGGGCTAAAGATTTCACAATTTCCTTCGTCTATTTCAGAGAAAGTGTGTAAAGTTATAATAACTTGAAATTATATAATCTTTTAATATACCTTTCAGGAAAATGTTTGTGTTACGCTGGTTGGACAAGTGATGACTGCTCCCAACCATGTCCACCAGGCAAATTCGGTTACAGTTGCCTTCAGACTTGTCATTGTCGTAATCATGCTTCTTGTAGAGGCAATGATGGTTTCTGTGAATGTAATCCAGGTTGGATGGGACTTGGTTGTACACAAAGTGAGTTTATCTGATAATATTAATTCATAGTACTCTATATTTCATTAAGGGATTATTTAGTTTTCTTTTTGTTTTTTTACCTTATTGTTTATCGTAAGTTTTGTAAAATATATTCTGAAACCAATTTTCTCTTCAAAAATTTATATTTTTGTATATTTTTCCACTTGGTTGTAGTAGTATTTGTCTCAAATACAGAATGTTATTGTTTTTATCCCATCATTTATCTGTATTATAGTTAATAAATAACGTGAATAAAGAAACCCATCACGAAAAAAAAGATAGCTAGAATCTCCGAACTTAAATTTTAAAACAACGTAAAATAAATTACAAGTCTTCATTTATTAAAACCGATACAGAAATTTCACTGAAGAATCATATATTTGAAAATTAGGTTAAACTATTTAATTGAAATTGATCAAAAGACTGTGTATATGCAGAGGGTAAACCTTTGCATATAAGTGAGAATCAATCTTTAGACCTGTCGTCTATTTACCTTAATCTGTATTTTAATGATGTTAATATTTGCAGCTTGCCTTCCTGGATATTATGGTCGTCAGTGTCTGAGTGTATGTAATTGTTCAAGCGAAAACTTTATTTGTCATCCATTTGATGGATGCAGATGCAAAAATGGTTTTGAAGGTTTGAATTTTCGTATTATTTGTATATATTAGCTTCATCTAAAATATGTATTTATATTTCGTTGTGCATTTGTAACTTGTAAGCTTTCTGATTTTCCTTTCAAATTTTGTATTTTTTTTTTACAACCTTTAAGATTTTTTTGTTTCTTTTTAACAGGGTTGACTTGTAAAATTCCTATAACGTCATCAAGCATTATTGATGAGATGGCGTATCCTTCATCATCCTCATCTAATAACAATGTTGGTATCATCATAGGAATTGTTGTTATTCTACTGCTTACCGTTGTTGTATCTGTCATTATTTATTATAGGTATGTCTGCAGCTATTCTGTATTTAATTAAGTTTTTTTAGATGTGCGATCACCTGAGAAATTTGTGTTAGGCTTTGGCGGGTATTGTGTTATTTTATATATCGACCCCCTCCTAGAAAAGAACTTAGATCTTGAGTCGTGGTAAAAAAAAAAATAATGCTCTGGCATAATCTATTAACGATTTTGAAATGGATTTAAATATTATTGAAGCTTGTGAAATTTTCTCCAAAAGGAATTACTTAATTACGATTATATACATGACTATGGAATTAATATGTATGAACTTTAATTTTCGTCTACAAAGTATTTTTGTGAACCAACAAATAAGTTGTTTTGTTAAAAATGTTTCTTTTATTCATATTTGTACTCATACTTATGACAGTTATGAAATGTCTGGTTATTCATTGGTAGGTTTTATCCTTCTCTTTAACCTTAATTAAATTAGTGAAATATTACTTCGACCAACTGTATCCATGCGAGAAATTTTTTCTCCACTCTTTCACTTTTCAATTTGGTAATATTTTTTCTACTATTGCTATTTATTTCCTCTCTCTTTTAAGAATGGATGCTTGCTGAGTTTTGGAAAAGAACAGATGTTCCTTAGCCTGGAGATCTGTAACTAAAGAATCTTCATATGCAGTTAAATTGCTAATGAAGCTGAGATCACCGCATACTAAGTTACCTATAAGAGATTTGGGAGTATTTTTTTTTCAGGAGTCACTTTTAACACTGTGTTCATTAATTCCACTTCTTTACATTCTAATCTTTTTTTTTTTTTTATTCATTATTTCTCTTTCAGTATCTGTAGATATTATATTCCTATATCTGTCAGATTTTATAGGAAAACTATTAATTTTAATACTATAATCATTTTAATAAGATTTATTATTATTATTATTATTATTATTATTATTATTATTATTATTATTATTATTATTATTATTAAAATTGTATCTTTTATCCCAATAGGAGGCGTGTGAAAAGCCTTAAAAGAGAACTCGCTGTAGTTCATTACACAGTCAATCCTCAATCAGCAGGTTAGTTTGCAACTCAATTAGTAATGTATGATTTTGTGAAGTTTATGGGGATGTTAACTGAACTAATATTACTAATTTGTGAAATCTTTTTTTTATTTGAGAGAGTTATTAAGGCATTTTTAAAGACATTTCTGAACACTGTTCATTGGAAGACTAATTTCGTTGATCCATAACACTACTGTAATGACAATTATGGTATATTACGCATTTGAAGCACAGATGGTATTTACTTCAAGCTTCCTACCAAATTCACGTTGTATACTTGCATCCTTCTCTCTTCAGTGTATCAAACTTTTAAGGAACGAAAATCTTGATCTTTATTTGCATGTTTCTTGAAAGTAAATAAGGTTAAATGTATCCATAAATGATCAAGTGAAATCATGTTCAGTTTACATCATTATCATCTTATTCTTTTACCTTAAGGGAAATTTTTTTTTAAGTTTCTTTAATTCTTAATACTTCTTTAATGATGATTTAGATTAGGGGACGACTTTATATTTGTTGGTATCTGTACAAAGACATATGATTCATTCTTTAATTTTATTTATTTATTTATTTATTATTATTATTATTATTATTATTATTATTATTATTATTATTATTATTATTATTATTATTATTATTATTATTATTATTATTATTATTATTATTATTATTTCATTAGGGCTAAAAAAAAACAATTTTATAATTTATACCTTATTTCACTTTAAATAATAAATCTTCGTTTCTTCATTATAATTACTATACATTTATTAATAAATTTCCAATGCTTTTAAATTTCAGATTAATCTTTATTACATTCTGTTTTTCTTGATTTTGTTTTAATATATTAATGACTAGCTTAATTTGCTTTTTGTATTATTTAATAAGTTCTTAACATGTTTATTTAACTTTCTCTTTGTTTTGAACTGTTTTCCTCTTTCATAATATTCTACTTATAATTCTTCGCCTCTAGATTGCTCTAAAAACAAGGAGATTGTATCTAAGGAGAATACAAAGATACGCGCTAACAAACTTACTGGCAAAACGGGTGAGACCCTTTTTTTAAGTTATTTCTTCACTATCTTTCAGTTTTTGTTTGCTACTGAGTGTCGTGTTTTATTATTAATGTTGTTAGTATGGTTGGATTGATCGTTATCCTTGAATATATTTAAAGTCCCTTCTTATTTGTACAATTTCAGTTTTATGATTCCCCTTTTTATTGTATGTTTGTTGTGTTTAGGTTTATAAGATTGTTAATAAAATAATAAAGGATCATTATAAGTATCTGTTAATAATTGACGACAGATAAAGGTTGTGAAATTGTTTTAGCGCTGATTCTAAATATAGTTCCTCTCTATATTTGAAAAGATTATTTAAGAATGATTAAAAAATTATTTTAGCGATGATTTTAAATTGACGTCTTGTTTATTTGTGTGTTCGTATTGAAAAATGTTGTTTATTGTTCACATTTATGTGTTTGTATTGAAAAATGTTGTTTATTGTTCACTAAGACAAACCAGAGAGAAATGAATCTGTTTTAACCCAAAATGTTTATTTTGATATATGTTTTAATGCCAAAATGTATCCTTAATTTCATAAATCGCTCTATTTAACTTTCATAAACGGTGATTTTCGATCTTTTAAGTGAAAAATTAAAATAGAATCAATAATTTATTAATATTTTAATGTATAATTAAAAACTCTATAACAGTTTCAGGTTATTATATTTATTCATTAGCACCCTTTTGTACGGTGACTAATATGTCGGTCATTAAATTATGATATTAATATTGAATTTGAATTAGTTTACTTTATCTAAGTGTTTAATTGTGAATTTAAAAAAATTCAATTTCTTTCGTATTGATATCGAAGTAAGAATTAAAACCCCTGAGAAAAAATTTAACGTAGGAATATGGATTAAAAATGACATAAATACACATAAATGATATTGTAACATTGTCCTAAAGAATGACGAGTTGGAAGTAAGTGGTATGTGATGGAAAATAAAATTAATAACTGAGTGGTAATAAATGTTCAGAAATACTTAGAATGTCAGTCTTGTTTTGTCATAAGAAAAGTTGATTGAAACTTTTTTTTTTTTTTTTTTTTTTTTTTAATTTTTTTTACTTTGTTTTATTATAGGTTTTGAATTTTTTTACATTATTATTATTATTATTATTATTATTATTATTATTATTATTATTATTATTAAAAAATAATAAAAACGATTCCTATGTAATTTTAAATTTTTTAAAAATTTAATTGCGAAAACGTTTTTAACAAGTTAAAACTTTTTTTTTTTCTTTCTCTGTGCATTTATAAAAGAGAAAAGTAGCAAAAGATGGTCCTTATTCTCAGGTACTATAAAGGCTATGATTTAGATAACTACAAATAGCTTTTTCTTTTAAATATTATTTCATGCTATGTGAAATCTAAAACTATTAATAAAAAGTATGAAAATTTCAGGAAAATGTTTTCTTATGTTTTTTTTTTTTTACTTATTATGAGTTTTCCTTTTCGCCTTCTGCATGTTTGCTTTTTTTTCTTAAAGTCTGTGCTTTACACACAGTGAAAAAAAAACATAAAATTGGCTGAGAATCAAATATTGAACTACTTTATTCGCTTTACTTTGGCTGAGGAAATAAAAACCATAAAGCTTAGGGCTATCGTTTGAGTTCTTGCAATGCATGTTGGTGAACTAGATGCAAATGCTGTTTGTTTATGTTACTTTTTTACTTCTAAAACATTTTAGGAAATAAATTTAAGGTATTAAATGAAGAGTAATAACCAAATAAATGTAAGTATTCGACATTTATAAATTTGAAGACTACAGGGAAAAACACCGTCCATTTTTTTTTTAATTGTTTGATTTTGAATCACCTGTTACTTAGTTTAATATTACATTGTTGAAATGGAGGAAAATACAGTCAAATCCAAATATATAAGCCTTTTAAAAATCGTTTTACAAACACACAATTAAAGTTGCTCATCTTTTTGTTTAAAAAAAAAAAAAACAAACGAAATAGGTTAATGTTCTTTTCCTGTGGTCTTCTTTTGCAATGGAAACTTAGGGGCTTAGGTTAAGTTCTTAGAAATATTTTCGTTTATTATAAATATAAAGTAAGAAAACACTAGAGTATTTTACACATTATCTTACATTGAGGACGCTGCAACTTATAGTTTTTTGTTGCTTTATTGAATTTTTTTTTAAAGCACCTTAAAATGTGCCTCTCAGGTTATCATTCTGAATGAATGTGTACGTGAGCAATTTTTAAAGTGAAATATTATCTCTTATTTAAATAGAATCTTTAGTTTTTAAATATTTATACCATGTGCAGACTATTACTGATCATCATGAAGTCATACTCAAATGTAGAAGAAAATCCTTCGACTAATCGGATAACAACTGTGGAAATAAACTAACAGGAGCGTCGATATATTTTGTTATCTCTGGGATATGGTAATAAAAATTCATAAATTATTTCTGCAGTAGATATTACTATTCTTATCAAGCCATCATTAAAGGATTTTCAGATCAAAACAAGAACATTAACCTTTTAGTACTTTGAACAAAAAGCTTCAATTGCTGAAACATCAAATTCTAAAATTATTATGAATCTACTAAAACACGGATTTAACAATCATAAAGATCTTGTCATCTGTTGAGAAGGCATCCATTCTTTGTTTCTGTACGTCAAATTTGAAGAACGTCGCATTACGTGTAGGTTTTTTTTTTTATTTAGGTTGCTCACACGATACTACTAAATAAATTTGATAAATCATTTTCACCCTTCTCGGAAAAGGAATTAGTTCTAGACGATATATTAAACTACAATCTGGAATAAAACTTTTCATTTTTACTATTATAATTGAGAGTGGATTAATTACTGAAAAGCTTGTAGAAACTAATTTAATATCTTATTGACGTTATAATCAAGTTTATTTAGTATACTGAATGTTTTTTTCCTATGTACGTTTAAATTTTTTTTCTATATTTTTTTATCAGTTTTAGTAGATTCTCTTTTGATATGATGTTGACTACATGAGGTGTGTTAAGCAGTTCAGAAGTAATTTCACCAATTTGTTGTAAATTCGTTCTAATTTTTCAATGTTACCGACTTTCATTTTGTGCCACAGGACGCAAATTTACAATAGTGCTACGTGGCTATGGCATCAGATTACTTCAAATGAGTACTTTTTGAAAATAACCTAAAATGACCCAAGTTTAAGGCAATTTGAGAATAGAAATACAAAATTCATAGCGTAAGGGATAACGCCACAACCTCGTGAGGCTAAGGTTATTGGTTTGATCCCTATATAAAGAGAAACGCACTAGAGAAGGCCTTCTCGATAAAGGACGAAAGTTATAGAGGTTTAACAGTTTAATAATACAACAAAAAACACTTTCGCGTTGAACAAAATCTCGCAAGCAATAACTAAGTTAGCTTGAGATAAGTTGTTAAATGGTAATGCTCTGTTAAAATACTGAATGTTAATGGTCAGCATAGATACTGAACGAAATAGTCTGCCAAGGCACAAAACGGTAATGCAATTCTAAAAACAAAAACCCGCTAATTATTTTATCGAAGTAATTTTGGAAGTAGACTTAATTATAAGGATCAGGCAAGACTCAGTATCATCAAACTCTTTTAATTAGAGTCAAATTCCACTAGTAAATAAACGTTGTTAAAAGCTATTTATTATTAATTATTAGTAGCTTATTTCATAAAAGCAGCCACGTAGAAAGTGGATAGTCAGAGCTTTTAAGCTTCGATCTCTGCGCTGCATTTTTTTTATTATTTGCATAATTTTAGACATGTTCATCATTCTGAGGGATTGTCGTCAGTGACTACTTTGTTACGTAGCCTGATATAAATTATCCTAACGTAACATCACTTAACCTTACCAAATTTATCCTAACCAGTAGTCCTTTCCCACTATTAGTTTTTTCATGTCTGCGAATGTCTCTACAAATTTTCATATTTTTACATGAACTGAACAAAATGTATCATTCAAGCATTTTTGATTGTCATTCTATAATGTATTCAGGATAAATTATTATTAGTTATTATTAATATTATTATTATTATTATGATTATTATTATTATTTTCTTGGCCCAAAACAGACCAACATCATTTTGACAACCCCGTTTACGCTTATCAGAGCGTCAGCAAATCACAACCAAATTTACTCGATAATGGAAGCTTGAACAATGGAATGACAATTCGCAACAATCTTCACTTTAAGGATGCCAAAAATAGACAGTGGGAGAAAATGGGGACTTTTATATTTGATGAAGATGGTACGTATGAAAGAAAGTTATTTTTTATTATTATTGTGAAGTATTTCGTTATTAGTACTAGAAATATTTGTTTTTGATAATTAAATTTTTTGAAATTTCTGAAACTTATTTTTTTGAAATTTATTAGACATTATTTGAATTATTTTATTGAGATATATATATATATATATATATATATATATATATATATATATATATATATATATATATATATATATATATATATATATATATATATATA
>SEYY01000934.1:121998-124498 GCA_009176605.1 Armadillidium nasatum
CGACCGCTGGGGGAGGTCAAGCCCCATTATTACCGCATGGCCGGTCAGTTCGGAAGATCTGGCGATTCCCACCCCCCCACAAATGTGCCCCCTTCACTCCAAGATTCCTCCTCCACCCCCACACACGACTCACGAGATTCCATCTCATCCGACTCCTCCAATGAGCTTAATACAGCTCCTACAAAGATTGTAGCTAAGGAGGAAGACCAGGATATCGGTCAACATCAACAACAGACGAAACCAAATGTCGACAGTGGTGGCACCCTTCCGGATTCCAAGATGAACAATTTGGACTCCGAAAAACCGGAACGTGTAGATGATGTCACACTTAACTTGGACTTTAGCTCCGAGTACAATGATGAAAAGGAGGGAGAGTATGAAAAGATGCCTAATAATTTACTTGAATAAGAGGTAGAGTTTTATTAAGAGTTTAGTTGTTTTTTATTAGGTTGTCTCTCGCAGCAGAGAGAACTCGCATTGTTTTTAACCAAAGAGATTTTAATACGTAGGAATAGGTTGTTTGGTCATGTTATGGTAAATAAAAAAAAATTTTATTACTAAAAATATTTGAAGAAAGAAATCATTATTGGCCAAAAATAATTGTAGTTCTAAAATTAGCTTAAAATAACATTTTTAAAAATTTTAAAACAAATTTCAAAATATTTAATTTTTGGAGAGATTTTTGAATTGAAATGACAAGGATTTTTTTTAAAAAAAGATGTTTTTGAACTATGAAAGTTACCTTTTGAAAGAGGAATTCTTTATATCTAACTATAAGATGTCTGTGATCATTTTTATTATTTTAATAAATAGCTATGGGACCCATTTTTTAAATTTAGACTTAGTTCAGTTTAGGATAAGTAAAACTTTTTTTTTTTTATGTATAGACATGAATTTACTGATAGAATGTAGTAGAAACGATTTTAGGAAGATTTTTTACTACGTGATTGAAGTTTGAATAAAGCAATATGTAAATAATTTTTTTTAATATAACAACTATCCATATCTATTCCGTCACTAAGTAGTTGTAGAAAGGTTTTATATTTAATAATTTCAATTAAAAAGTAAATATAAATATAATATATATATATATATATATATATATATATATATATATATATATATATATATATATATATATATATATATATATATATATATATATATATATATATATATATATATATATATATATATATATATATATATATATATATTATATATAATTATTATATATTTATTTATTTTTTTTTTTTTTTTTAGGTTTTAAATTTAAATTATTGGAACTAATGTTCTTAACTTTTATTTTATATAAAGAAAAAGAATTTTAGAATTTTATTAATTAAACAATGTTTTAAATTGTGAATTTGGCCGATGAACAAAATCCTATTCAGTTCCCAATGAAAGTTATGAATACTGTTCTTGTTACCTTGAAATGGCGATTATAATTTTACCTGAATCGTAAGTTATATATATATATATATAAATTATATAGGTAAATAAAAATATATTTAGTAAAGTACATTTTTAATATCCTTTTTATTTTTTTAAAAAATAATTTAACACATTTTAAATAAAAAAAATTCTTTTGTACAAGTCTGGACAAAGAACGGATTGTATATATATGGCTAATGCCATCAAGGTATGAACATACTTTTAAAAACAAAATAAACAATTATTGCATCAATTTTCTAACCTAACTAGAATTAACAACAGTCTTATGATTTAAAAAAAAAAAAAAAAATTTGAAACGAACACCTTAATAAAAACTTAAATAAAGTAAAATCCCTGTTTTATTTAAATATAAAATACTTAAATTAACATATTTAAAAACTTTATAAACACTCATTTTGTACTTCAGGAGCCGAGAAAGGCCACAATACAAAAACTATATTCTATTATTCTTTTAACAGTACATACAAACTATTATAATATTTACATTAAAAATATCTCGTCATTCTCTTTCTCTTCAATTTTGAAAAAGAAAAAATAGAAATTCTAATCCACACAAGACGTACCAGAATATTTAAACCAAAATGAGAGATTTGTCAATTTTTTTTTCTCTCTCTCTGATTAAATTACACTCGTCTCTAACCCCCCGACAAAACTCTCTCATTTGGAAAATTTATAAGTACGAACTTTTTCCTATTAAAAATTTGTACAGTATATACATTTGTATAATTACATTAAGGGACAGCTTTAATTTTTTTTTCCAAATCAAAGCTGTTGGCTGTCCTTTAACGAAATGGAAAATGCTATAAAAGACCACAGAAGGGAAGTTATATATTTTGAATTTAAAAACTTAAACCTAAAAGTTAACATACTGTTAGCCTTCTTGATGGTAGCCGTTGCTATAGCCGCCAACCTGCAAAAGAATTAAACCGCATTTAATATTACGTTATGTTTCAGTAGCAATACTAGTAAAATTTTAAAGAAAATTAACCCTTTAAGAATAAAAAACAATTTAATTAAGACTAAACCTTCTTCCAACTCTTCACGA
>SEYY01000934.1:134498-186998 GCA_009176605.1 Armadillidium nasatum
TACTCCAACTATCGTCCTTTTTCTTTGACATCCGTTTTTTCTTAAGTTTTTGAATCTATCCTTAACAGGAAAATTTGGAAACATCTCAATTCTTCTAATCTTATCTCTGATCACCAGTATCTCTTTCGTAAGAAACACACTACTAGTGATCTTTCCCTTCTCTCTGACTCTTGGTCCTACACTCCAACATTTCAGTGAATCTTTTGCTGTCACACTGGACATATCAAAAGCTTTCGATAAGAGTCTGGCACTAAGCTTTGATTTCTAAAGTTCCCTCTTTCAGTATCTATCCTTCTCTCTGCAATCTTTCCAATTTCATTTCCAGTTGCTCTACAGTAGCTATTGTAGACAGCCACTGTTCAGCCTTTAAATCTATTAATAGTGGTGTTCCTCAGGGTACTGTCCTATACCCAACACTTTTTCTACTTTTCATTAATGACTTTCTCTCAGTTACTTCATCTACTATCTACTCCTATGTAGATTGACTCAACCCTTCATTACTCCTTTCAGTTTCAAAGACATCCCTCTCAACAGCAGTTAATAGACTCGAGGAGGGTAGCCTTGGAGCTACTAACCTCTGATCTTTCATGTATTTCAAAAGGGGCAGAGAAAACATGGTTGTTTTCAATGCCAAAAAACTCAGTTCCTCCATCTCTCCACTCAACTATGAGATCTTCTTCAAAAACACTCAACACAAACCATCATCTGTTCTTAATATTCTTGGTGTATCTTTTTCTTGTGATCTTTCTTGGAAAGATCATATTACTTCTCTTTTTAAACAAGCCTCTAAAAGGTTGGGTGTTCTGAGGCACCTTCTATTTTCTTCACGCCACCCCAGATGCTTGCTCTCTATAGGGATATTGTTCACCCCTGTATGGCGCATGCTTCACACATCTGGGGTGGTTCCACTCATACAGCTATCCTTGAGAAGGTGGAGTCTAGAGCTTTTCATCTCATCAGCTCCTCCTCTCTAACTCTGTCCAGTCTTCTTTTTGCACTTCAAATTGTTGTGTCACTCTCTCTATACTAACGCTACTACAATGGACACTGCTCTTCTGAACTCTCTCAACGGATACCTCCTCCATTGAGAAGAGCTCAAGTTACACACCTTTCTACACAGTCTCCCACTTTCTTGGACCAATTTTCAGATCTCAGACAATTGCTATGCTCAATATTACATATACTCTATTGGTAAGGTCTGGAACACACTCCCTTTATCTTGCACACTTTCAAGAGTTGTGTCTGGACACGTCAGCCTCTAATCACTAGGATATTACTTTTCCAACTACAGTGGAAATTGGTAGGCCTCTGGCCTTTGACCACTGGAGGAGATATACATATAAAAAAATTATATATATATATATATATATATATATATATATATATATATATATATATATATAGAGAAATAAACTTACAATAACAATTAAATAACTTACTATAAGAGAAATTAAGGTTTGTATAATAGTATATAAAAAAAAAAAAAAATTTAAATCTTCGCAAAGTTTATAAAAATTATTTTTTAATCCAAAATGAATTATTTTTTTATAAACAAAATTTGTAATACTTCCATAAAACAGTGCAATAATGGTTTTTATTCTGCAAGAAATTTCAGTAATGTGGTTGGCTATATTTATTTTTTTTCATTGCTGCCACTCAGGCAAAATAAGTTTCACAGAGATGGAACTAAGTATTGCCACAAATTATCTATCTATCAACTTCATTCACAAATAAAAAAAAACCTTCTCATTAATGAAAAGATAGTTTTATAAAAATTGAAATATTTTAAATATCACTTCTATTGCATTTGTTAATTTAGCATGCAAGCACATTGTTTACTATGATCATAAGATTATGGCCTTGCACAATTTAAGGACTATTTGTATCAATACTCTTATACCTGCAGAAGTATTATCATTGACAATAGTCTGACGTTGATATTATTCTCAACCTATTGTATATTGAATATCAAAATATAAATAAAAGCTATTTGAAAATATATTCAATTCTCTAGTTTCTTTTTTTCCTTTAACTTTTTTTGATCTAACACTAAGGTCACTTTGTTCTTTAACCTAGATTGAAATATGTATAAAATTTTTTTATATGGAATCTAATTAAAAATTTTTTATTATAAGTTAAACTTTAAAACAATGTACCTTCAAAATAGAGCTAATTAACAGGGATACTCCACCTTAACTAACCAATTTATTAAAATATAAAAGATTTTACGATAAGAATAGAAACTGAAGATTATTAGTATTGAAAAATATCTGCATCTTAGTAATTATTATTACTGGAAATGTAAACCAGATGTTTGAAAGACCTAAATTATAGGGGTAGCTCTATGATGGCCAAAATTTCATATATAACGATAAACTGACATTCAATAATCCAATAAAGCCTGTAGTAAAAATAACACAAAGCAATTGTAACCAAAAGAGTAATTAACGTATGAAAAACACAGATTTCTCTTCCTGAGATAAATGGAAGAGCATTGACTCTCATAAAGTTTCCATCTAGAACCTATATAAACTTATTCCAAAAATATTACCACATCAAAAACCCATTTTTTTTTTTGAAATGGTCCTTACGTAGACAGGCCATTTTATTCATCAATTTTTCAATACATGACAAGGAGGAGGATATAAACTTTTACCTCAAAACCATTTGCATAGGAAATGGTTTTGATTTTTGTGATCTGTGCTCTAACTCAAAATCATTTCATTATAGTCTGATTATAGACCTATAATAAATATAACCATATTGTACAATTTTTTTAAACAATTATGTAGTAGACCTATATGGTAATTATTCAATAACCAAACCCTATTTTGAAATTTTAAGAACTTGCAGAAAATATTACTAACTACAGATGTTTATTCTGTAAAGAATGAATATAAAGACAATTTAAAATGAAGAAAAATTAAAATATTCATCTCATTCTAATTTGTTCCCAATTGTAACACTATTTTGTCATGTCCTAACAGTGTGCCCAAATTTTTAGTAAAATTTTGAAAGGTCAATAATAGAACTTGGCCATAATCAAATTAGTCTAAATTTAAGAAAATACTTCCTAAATTGAAAAGCTTAATTAATTTCTAGAATCGTTTGCCTCACTGCCTCAGGAAAGAAGACAATAAAAAGCTGCATGGGTCTATAGAGACTGTCCCATTCAAACAATTCTATAATTTACCAACCTAAATGCACCTTCAACATGCAAAATAAACCAAAATTATACAGTATAGGCCTATGGATTAAACATGCCAAGAAAAACAATTCTATCCAAAAGATTATCAATAGTATTCCCAAAGTAATAACTAATTATATTTGTCAATTACCACCAAACATAAATTACAGAACCAATTATTATACATTACTAATCAATTGATTAACTGATAGTCTTTACCACATGCAGGTTAACTCTACTAAAAACTACATCTTCCAGTTATGCGTAGTTATGACAAACTTTATGATACCCAGTCTATTAATAAAGTGAATCACTTTTTTTTTTTTTTATCTCCTCTGATGGGCAAAGACCGAAGGCCTACTAATTTCCACCAGAGTTGGGAGAGTGTCCAAATCATGATCAACCACTGGCTGACATGTACCTATACATGGCATTTGAAGAATGCTTACCAACCCAATCCCAATTGTAGAGTGTGTAGAAAGGCATGTCTCATAAGCCCTTGTTAATGGAAAATGGTACAAGATAGGAGAGTTCTGAAGAGCAGTACAAGTTGTAATAGCAATAATATAGAGACGCAACAATTCAATGGGTAGAAATAGACTGGAGAGAGTGATAGTGAAATTGAAAAGATGAAAATCCCTTGACTCCACCTTTTCAATTAGAGCTGAATGAGTGGAACAACCTCATGTGTAAGATATTCCATACTGGAACAAACACCACCACTATAAAGAACAAGCAACTGGGCAAGCGTGAAGAAATTCTGAAGGTGCCTCAGAATTCCCAACCACTTTGAAGCTTGTTTGGAAAGAGAAGTAATGTGATCCTACCAAGGAAGATCACAAGAAGACAACACACCAAGAAAATTAAGGAAAGAATAAGGTTTTACTTGAGTGTTTTCAAAGAAGATATCATAGTTATGTGGATGGTTGTGTCAAGTAAGGAGATGGAAGAATCAAGTTTTTAAGACACTGAAAACAACCATGTTTTCTCTGCCCCAATTTAAAATATGAGAAAGTTCAGATGTTAGCTGTTTCCATGCATCAATTAATTGCTGTTGAGAGGGGCATCTTTCAAACTGTTGCAAACCATTATAAAAATTAATAATCCCCTTACTGAATCAGTATTTCCTTACATTAAGATTTTAGAATTTTTTTTTTTTTTTTTTTCACTTTCATATTCTCTGGTACCTAATTCCAGTCCACTATAAAGAATTTATTAATCTCAGTACTGTCTAGGCACAAATATTTTGTAAATTTGTATTATACCCCTATATGGAAACACCTTCGACAGAAAATATTTTAACGCTTACCATCTTTTATAGCTCTTATTCTCAAAGGCAGAAATCATAGTTGTTGCTCAATATTGAACATTCTCTACAGGAACCAAAGGGGATTGGAATTTTGCCAGGGATGGGGTCTCCCAAATTTGGCCAGTGGACTCCAATGATTTAGAAGCAAGTCAAGACTATGTCCAAATTTAAACTGAGTCTGCTCTGATTGAGTTAAATATATGAAGATTTAAAAAATTAACATCAACAATGACTCTATTACCTTCTGGAAGGTAAATAATAGCACACTAGTAAGAGTATATTTGTACCCATCAGCAAGCTCTAGAGCCAGTGAAAGAAGAATTCAAAGCAAGGAAATCAAATAAAAATGATAGAATCAAACTATAGCCAAAGAATTTAAAAATGGTAGTTCTTAAAATACAACCTTAGAGCAGTAACATTTAACTTCACTGCCCCGAACATCTCACTACCCCCAAATTCTAAAACACGATGTAAATGTTCAAGAAAATTCTGATAGTGAATAGTGATTTAAATGAATGAATAGCTCGTTTCCTCTTTTATGTTGCATTCATTTTGTAATGAAGGAATAATGGAATTAAAATCTTAAATTTCTTTATTTTGTTTGATTTAATCTATCAATTAATAAGTATAATTTGCATTTAACCTCAGTTTTCCCTGATTATTAGCCAGGGTCAGGGTTAGTAAGGGCCAGGGCCCTTCAGTCAGCCCATAATTCTCTAGCATATCTTTTCTTAAATAAGGAACCCAAATTCAGACACAACACTTCAAAACTGGCCTAAAAGCTATTTTAAGGTTTTACTTACAACCGTCTTACTCTTTTAAACATTTTAACCTAATATACCTAGCATTTTATTTAAAAATTTTAATCCATTATACCTAACAACTTATTAGCTCTATTCCTTGCTTCCAAATACTGATAGGCCACTTTCAGATATATACCTGCTGATTGATAATCCTTTTTAAATTAGATATTTTTAAAATCATGGAAAAAATTGAAGGCCAAACTAGAAAATCAGCAGATACCAATCACCAACTGAGTATTTTTTTTCCCCTCCCCTTACCAAAAATATATATACAAAATATATTTAAATGAGAGGAATAAATAAGCATGGAAGAACATTTTTATCCAATAATAATAAATTTTTTTTACAAAATAACGTATAAATTATATACTAATGATTTTACTTTAAAATTTTATTACACTATTTCAATTTAGGAATAAGTAATACGTCAATATTAAAACTATATCTAATAAATATGAGCATATATAGTAAAAAATTATACTACATACCACTCATGAGGTCAGGGGTATAGAAGGGCAGAGTCACCTGCAAATAAATACTTTCTGCAATTCATTCTAATGTAATTACTGAATATTGGTCTATTGATATATCGAAACCTATAATATATCAAAACTCAAAATAATAACTGCATGATATTTTGTATTATTTATAGGAATATTAAGGATTTAGCGTTTTTTCATTTAATAGTGATTTTCCACACAATTATACTAAATTTAATTTAAATATATTTTGTACTTATATTTCCAGAACCATAAAAAAATTTCAGAATATGCATCAATCAACCTTAAGAGAGTAACATATCTTCAAAACATAATTGTTTATAGGAATATTCTACAGGCAGTTCATCATGCAGAAATGCTCATTTATTTCCAAATAGCCTAGTTACGCCTATTTTTTTCAACATAGCCTGGTTTACTCTTGGTAGCCAGCTTGTAGGTCTAGATATGCAAATTATTAATTTTAAGCAATTCTAATATAAAGTCCTGCAGCTTCCTAAAGATGATTTATCTATGAAATCACTTCTACATAAGTTAAATAGTATTTGCCTACTTAAAACAACTACTGGCAAAAACTTAGGCTTGTTTTCCCCCTTTTGATCTAGCTTAGTTTGGATCCATTCTGTAAAGAGAATTAGGCCTTAAAATTGATGTCCCAGATTAGCCATATTTATAGAAAAAATCATTAGTTCATATTGGTTTATATTAAATTGAAAAATATAATTATGAGGTTTTAAATTAATTTTTAAGGTATGCTAGAGTGAGCTACAGAGAAGGTAAACAGAACTCACTCTGTATTGGATGCATCACGAAAAATAATAAGCTATGGTAGTCAATATGGCTTCCCTTTGAGATGTTTGAAAAATTACTAATTAGTTATTTTGTTGATTTAGGTTAAAATCCCCGCCACTAGTGCCAATCCTAGCTTCGAAAAGGTGATCCCCAATCAAACCTAGGCGGGAAGTAGGAATAGAATATAATTTGTGGACTTACATTGGGTATTAGCGTGGAGTTTCCGATGATTGGTAGTGCGACACCAATGAACGTAAAGCGTCTCTCCTCAGCTTCGCATTGGCTGGACCCTCTCTCACATTTCATGCAATCTCAAATGAATTCGCTCATTTCCCGAAAATAAATGCTCAAAATTTGCTACTAATTAGCTTTAAAATATTTGTCTATACTAAAAAATAGTCTAGTTCTTGTCTCAAAGTACTATTCAACTAATAAACAACAAAGAGACAGTGATTTACTAGTTCGTAGAAAATTCAAAATATTGTGATATGTAAAATTTTGCGTACTAAACAAAAAGAATTTAAAAGTTACTTTCAGAATTTAACAGCTACAGGCTTCAGCAAATGAGACAAGACCAGGCGTGGCGATTTTCAATGTTGTCAAATTTAACATTCTTGACCTTTATACAACAATCATTTCTTTAGGTCAAGTTTTTGACAATTAACTTTCTTCTTATAGCATGAAAGATTCCGTAGTAGGATAATATATCATTTAATTAGTTTTCATAGTATTTAATTTAGAAATTTGCATGTAAACTGTATGAAAAATATTCATTTCGATTTGTCCTTATAAGTTTCATAAATTTTTGAATATAATTTCATGGTAAAACATACAAAAGTACTTATACTTTTTAGAGTCAGACATAAAGAATTATCTAAACTTCTTAACTGTATTTGTAAGTTGCAGAAGCAATTCCATAAACTTTAAAAATTTGAGTTATTGATTTAACACCTGAGCATTTTTTATATGCAGTGGTGCCAAATTTAACCCAACAAAGAATTTGTTTGAAGAATTTATTTTAAAGAACTTTGATTTTTCTTAAGAAATTTAAAATAAAAATAAAAAACTTAAGCCATTTTGCGTAGTATCTTATTCAGATTTTATTATTCATTTCCTTATATACATATAATTTTGCTTCAAAAAAGTAGAATATCATAACGCTTCGTAGGAAAAAAACAAAACAAAAACAAAACAGCTGTCACCGAGCTCTTCCTCTAAGAAGCTTTTTTTGTTTTTTTTCTTTCTTTCTTTCTCTTTCTCTCATCTTTGCAGACTCTACTCTCTATAGAGAGGCATTCAGACCATTTCAGTTCATTCCTTTCCTGTTCCCTAACATATGTCCCCAAGGACTTGCATTTTTTTTTTTTTTTTTTTTTTTTTGAATAATGTGTTGTTGATTTTTAGCGTCATTGTAATATGTACACAGCATAACGTACATAATGTGTATGCAATTTGTTCACTCATATGTTACTTGATATTTTTTTTAGGAGCAGTGACACATTCCACTAACACCATGTAGATAGTGTGGGGATGTGTCCATATGATTACGCTGTCAGAATAGGGGATAGAAAGATGAAGTATTAAGCAAAGTTACATTTGGTGTCGACTGTATTCATAAAGGTGCAAAAAGAGAGATGAAAAGGAACCAAAAAGATTTTTGTATTTTTACAGTTAAAAGTTGTTCGAACGTCTAGTCTAGGAGAATGTTTTATAAAATTCAATATATATATATATATATATATATATATATATATATATATATATATATATATATATATATATATATATATATATATATATATATATATATATATATATATATATATATATATATATATATATATATATATATATATATATATATATATATATATATATATATATATATATATATATATATATATATATATACCGGGGAAAATGAGGGGAAAACACATAAACCGTATGAGAATTTTAAAATATACTCTCGCCAAATTAGCTTCGTTTCAGGATTTTTCGCTACTTTTTTCGATTTTTAAAACTCGATAACTTATTTCCCTTTCGTTTCTCGGCTCTTTAATTTTTTTTTTTTTTTTTTTTTTTTTATGTTCTACAAATAATGTAAATTTCGTTACAGTCTGCTGGGGTAGAAATAATGGTCAGACTCCAGATTAGACATGACTTTTTAAAAACAAACTACGAAACGTAGTGAAAAATAAATTACATTTTTAGAATCCTTGTCGAATTTTAGTTAGGAAAAGTGTAAAATATTTGCAAAAAAATAAATAAAAAAATTAATAAAAAATGATTTTGTACGACAACTGATGACGTATATAAACTTAAAATAGGTGTTTTGATATTTGTCTACGGGGGGCTCTGCCCCCGTACCCCCCGACCCGTGAGTGATGATGATATGTAGACTACTTTTTCTGTATACGATTTGGGGTATTTTCCATTTTTCCCAATTTCGAGAAAATTGAAAAAAAACGTACCTTGCCAGGCGTACGATGCTCTCCACAGATAAAAATAAGTAAACTTTACTTATGTAAACTTTATTATTATAAGGATTTTTTTTTTATTTCCCAATTTTTCTTACCTGAAATTCGACAAGGATTCTAAAAATGTAATTTATTTTTCACTACGTTTCGTAGTTTTTTTTTAAAAAGTCATGTCTAATCTGGAGTCTGGCCGATATAATTAATAAGATCATATATATATATATATATTATATATATATATATATATATATATATATATATATATATATAATATATATATATATATATATATATATATATGCAACATGCAATTGCAAGCTGCTTGGTTTATCAAGGAGGATTGTTACTAAGAGCTTTGTTCTTCTTTATTCTTTATTTCCTTAAATCTAGTTACAAAACAACAAAAATGGAATGATCTTTCGATTATCTAAATTATTACAAAGCAACAGTAACCCTCCGTTCCCTTTTTCTAATCCTTTGTGAGATCTATTGTTTCTTATAATTCACTATTAACAATTATATGGTAATTAAATTGGTTTTTAATTGTTCCACTCGCCACCACGGCAAGAGACCCGTGGCAGCTCTATCGTAAGCAGAACTGACTCGGCAACGTCTTCCCTCACGGCACATCCTTGCACAAGCGGAGGAATTCCTTCAAGAGCGAGCTCGTTTCTCATTGGCTGATTCAAATGGCATCATTATTTCAACTTTAATAATTGTTATCTTATTTCAAGAACCTTAATTAAATTTAACTAGTAACTAGAACCATTAAGGGTTGTAACAAAAGATTCAGTTTCCGTAATAAGCCATTAATATAACAGCAATTATTGAGCAAAAGAAAAGAATGCCGGAGTATTACAGATGTTGTTTTGGGCAAATGGGGGAGGGGAAAAGGAGTTACAATACCGTTTCATATATATATATATATATATATATATATATATATATATATATATATATATATATATATATATATATATATATATATATATATATATATATATATATATATATATATATATATATATATATATATATATATATGGGTTATGACTTTTTGTATATGTGAATTGCTGTACCAGAAATGAATAAATGAACTTTTACTGAAAAGGTTTGATACGTTGTTTAAAAAAAATAAAATAAAATAAATAAATAAATCACCCCTCAACACGAAATTCCCGTCATGCTACAAAAATAAACTAGAAATATTGAAATATAAATTATGTATGTTATGCTATAGAAGTAAACTGCTAGTGCCCCAAAAGGTAGCATCATGGTATAAGTATTACTTATACTATGATAGCATGTACTATTTTCAGTTACATCATTCAAATTTGAGATTATAATAACGCTTATGAAATATTTTGTTTATTACCCTATACGAGTATATTAGCGAAATGGATATTTCAGTTTGGGAGATGATCTTTTCCAAACGCTAAATCAAATTAATACCTTTTGCATTACTCTTTAACCAAAGTTCGTCGATTTATGTCACAGGAACACGGGGTTGTAAAAGTCATAAATAACCCTTTTATATATATATATATATATATATATATATATATATATATATATATATATATATATATATATATATATATATATATATATATATATATATATATATATATATATATATATATATATATATATATATATATATATATATATATATATACGGCGTCCTCGTAACAAAAGGGGTACATTCTATGCACATAAATTTGGTGTAGTCATAGGCAACTCCAGGCTTGTCGTCTGTGATGCCTCCTTTCCTTCCAACTCTGTTTTGTGGAACTCTCTCCCATCTTCTGATTTTCCTGCCGAATTTAATCTCAATTTCTTTAAAGCTCACGTCTGTGCTCACCTAAGAAATTTGCGTTACGTGGGACCTGCGGTTGTTTTTTTTTTTTGTTGTTGTTGTTTTTTTTATCTTTATCCCTCTAACACCCCCGCCTTGAGTAGGGCTTTGCCCGTGAGTGGTGGTGCTATATATATATATATATATATATATATATATATATATATATATATATATATATATATATATATATATATATATATATATATATATATATATATATATATATATATATAGTGGCGAGCTTCATGATCAGTTTGGAATTTGAATTGGACAACGATAATTATTGCTATTTTAGGCTATATAGCTCCAGAAGATTGGTGAAACCACTCAAATCAGGATATATGAATTTTAATCAATTGGTAAGAATATGGAAAGAATATTTCCCTTCCGGAGAAAGTAAACTCACGTTATGCAAATTATGCACTTGGAGGGGCAACACTCGCCGTAGTAAGGAAAAAAAAAAACTCCAAGGAATGTGAAAGAACAAGTTTGTGGTGTTTAAAATCACAAACATCTCGTTGGATAAAGGTAGGGTTTGTTCCTGCTAAAGATGGGAAAGAAAGAAAAATATAGTATAGGAACAAAGATTCAGAGGAAGAAAAAGTTAACAGCATGAGTGAATGGATATAGAAGTTATGAAAAAGTCTAATAGGCCTATGTGGATTCCACCTTCAAGACGATACAGAGCTGGAACTAGAAATTGAAGTAGTTACAGCTTTGCTAATCATTAATCATCTACCTCAAATATGTTTGTTGTAGCTGAGATCTCCAAAAAAGATATTGCATGCCAAGATCAGGTAATGATCAAAGTGTAAATAAATAATCAAATTTCCTCTACAAAATATTTTTTTTAAACGAATTAAAAATATCAATCAAAATTTAAAAATACATAAGAAAAATAATTAAATAATCCAATAACTGCATTCACTCTGTTCATTCTCAATCCCTTCGACTTAAATAAAGGAACTGCCGTTCTAAAATGTCAGCATCTCAAAGATGACATAAAAAGGTGACTCTTTGCCCACAAAATGTTTTTATTCTTTTAACCATAAAGATAACTGAACGGCATATTTGAAGAGACATACTGCGTATAGGGAGGGAGACTTCCTTCTAAATTTTATAATCATAAAATATAGAAATAATACTTCCCAATCCATGTTACTATTGGATAACCCAAAGCTGCGGACCAGCAACAGGTTGCTCGAGTTTCTCCGATAATTTTATTATTATAGCATATTATGAAGAAACCTTCCAGAAGTCTGGCTTTCGTAGTTTTTATATATATATATATATATATATATATATATATATATATATATATATATATATATATATATATATATATATATATATATATATATATATATATATATATATATATATATATATATATATATATATATATATATATATATATATATATATATATATATATATATATATATATATATATATATACCCCTGTGCGTAAAGGCCGAAGGCATACCAATTTCCACCAGAATTGGAAAATTTTCCAAAACGTTCAAAATTAATGGCAGGCATTCCCTCTATACATACAATGCTTAAAATTGTGCAAGTCAAAGTAAGTTGAAAAATAGATAAGGGAGTGTTCCAATGGATGAGACCGTTGGAAGAGGAATTGCATGAAGTTTCTCTATGAAGGAAATATATTTGACTTCTAAACACTGTTTTGACATTTTCAAATTACTACTGATAATCGCACCCAATAATTTTTGCTATCTTCTGACACAAAACATTCCCAACACATTCTTTTATTGAAATTCTTATTAGAATAACCCATGTAGTGAAGAACCATATATTTTTTATTCTCAAAATTCATTTGCAAGTTTTCAGTTCAACCAGGTAGATTATTTAAATCACGTTGAACTCTAATATCTCTCTCAATACTTTTAACAGGATAGATCAGCTTGATGTCATCAGCAAACTCATAAATTAAACATTTTATTCCCATGACCAAATCTTTAATATAGATTAAAAATAGAAAAGACCTAAATACCGAAATGTGAAGAATCTCATTCTTTACCATCTCCCACGGTGATTTATTGTCATTTAATATTAAACACTGTTTCTGTACTTTAACCACTTCTGTATCCAATTATTTACAACCTCCTAAATTACACTGAGATATTTTGAGCCCTTATAAAAAACAAGATATGTAATATCAACTGACTCCTTTTTAAGGATACAATTAGTAATAAGCTCCATAAATTTCAAAAGATTCTTCTGACATGCCTCAAAAAATCTTATTGTTGAGTAAAGCTATTCTATTCAAATATGCAACTTTTTTCCAAAAACTTTTATTACTGATGAATGATGAAGTTAAACTAATTAGCCTGAAAATTTGAAGATCATATCTTCTTTCCTTTTTCCTCTTTATAAAATGAATAAATAAATAAACATTCACACCTCTGAATCTTTCTTTGAAATTGGTAGTTCATAACCAATTTTCCAACCCTCTGGTATCTCATAATAATTAAGAATCTGTTAAATATGAATCATAAACCATATGTGATACTATTACTACCTTCCTTTAAAATTTTTCCATGCATACCATCAGAACCCGCAGACACTATAATCAATGTGTTCTAATGAATCTTTAATCTCATCAACATCAATATTGAGAAATGAAAAGCTTTTTTCACCCAATTATTTGATGTAACTGTTATCAAATCTTTACTCTGTAAACACTGATGCAAAGTAAATGTTAAAAATATTGACTAAATTTTAATCAGACCTAACCAATTTAAATTTATCTCTATGTTATAATTATTAAATTTATAAACATTAAAAAAAATTCAGATCTTTATTTTCATTTCTTGCTAGGTTAATTAATTTCTGATTGTCTCTTTGAGCTATTGCAATACTTTCTTCCTTAACATTGCAAGCTACTGAAATATCGCTTAAAACTGCAACATTCAGTTCCTGATCCTGAAGGAAATTTGTAAAAGGCTCTTATTCAATATATTCTACCTACCATAACAATATTATAAAAACTATGGGCAGCTGAATTATGATTAGTTTTTATTTAAAGACCTGGAAAGAGAAGGGTCGAAATTAGTGTTACAATTAAATAATAAGGGGAGACTTACTATGATTTTTTCGAAGAAATGTTGCTTTCTTGAAGTTCTTTAATATATAATTTTAATATATTTTAGAACGCTTTAGTGGTATATATTTGAGTAGAAGTCAATTGAAAGGATAGTAAAAAAGAGGTGAATAAAAATTATATATAACCTCATACTTTAATTTGAATTTTGAACTTGAAGAATTGTAACGAACAAGCAAAAAACACTTATATTTTATATAAAAAAAAAAAGTCTGAACGCGACGATAAATTTGAAAAAGTGTTTGAAAATGGCACACTGACAGTGGCAGCGTGTTAAGTACTGCTATATTTAAAAACAAAAACAATTCCACAAATAAGAAGGAGAATTCAACAAAATGTCTTCAATACAAATGAAACAAATTATATAAAGTATATGTAATAGATAAAACAGCGAAAGTATATAAGCAGTTTTTATAATATCAAACCATTTCAATGGTTTCACTATTTTACGTTAAAGAAACTCGAAAAGTAAATATAAAAGTGTAGAATAAAAGAGAGAAATTTATGTATTAATTGTTTATATACTAATTCTAGGATTCTTAAAAACAAACAACATGAATTATTTAGTTACTTAGTACTAGAAACTCCTGAATATATATTTTTAACTAATTTCTCTTGCCTAGAAAATATGAAGGATGGGTTCATATTTTAAATGTTGACCCATTTTCAGAAACGCCTTGCTTGGTTTCGATGCGAAGATTGGAGGAAGTAGGAATTGTATTTTTCTATCCTTCATAGTTCCTTTTTAAATATGATAAAAATTATAATTTGTAATATTTCGTGATGGATAATAATTGATTAAAATTTTAAAAATTGTGTGAAGAAATATAATGAAAACAAAAATATTTCCCCATTTTTGGTGGGGAACCGTACATGTTAGGTTCTTTACATATAATAAAAATATACTGTATATATATAAAGGGGGGAAAAAAAATCGTTATAACGAAGGAAAAATGTAGGATTTGGTTACCGTACTGCTTATATTCCTAATTTCATGATAAACGGTAATTATTTATTTATGACAAAGTTAGTCCTTTGCCAACATGTAGAGAGTTTTCTTAAATTACCTTTTCTTAATAGTGGGGTAGTAATTGCAACTGTAATTTTGTTCTTATAGTATTTTACTATGTTTCTATCAAGAAGCATTGACAAGATATTCTTTTCAATTTATTAATATTTTAGTGTAAAAGTTTGTTGTAAAATATTTAATTAATAGTTGATAAAGGTTTTCACTAGAGCTTTTAGCTAGAAAATATTCCTAACTAATTCTAGAAAATTGAAATGTATTATTTTATGTGCACTAAAATAATAAGGAAAAGGCAAATTAAAGGAATTACACCATTAAATTATTTTAAAACTGGTACATGTAAACACCATAAGCATTTTCTTTTTTTATTCTGAAAATAGACCAAAATATATTTAAATGAATTGAAGTGTGTGGAAGAGTACATGATAATTCTTTAGTATCACTAATCATTTAAATTTTTTTTAATATAATCATTACAAATAGGGGTATATGTATCTTGCATGATGGTGGTTATTTTTTCTTCATATATCGAAACTACAAAGAAGAATTGCTCAAATAGATTTTTTTTTTTTTAGGTGAATTGAGCCACAGAAAACTTTTTTGTAAACTATAAACACCAAATAAAAAAATTTAATTAATAGTGTTATAACTATCACAATTTAACAACACATTACTATAATGGAGTAATATCATTTGGATTTGCACTGCCAGGTTACTGGATCAGTATTGGAGGGAATCATACAAAATTTTATACAAATAATGAATTCTTTTTGTTTGTTAAATTTTCATTTGAAAAGAAATTCATTAATATGGCTATGCAGGTGGTGACTACTAAATAAAACATTGATCAAAATATTGCCAAAATATATAATTTTCTTTAAATATATTAAATATAACATAGATGATAAAATTTATAAAAATGTTAACCTATAAATTAAATTAAATGGGAAATTGTTGGTTAAAAAAAGATCTCTTAATAATTAAATGGTTTTGGTGTCATAAAGAATTACACTGAGTCATCCAAATTACTGGCAAGATTATTACTCCAGATGTTACGTATGCGATTAGTTCTTGATAATGGTACTGATCCAAAATTAAGTACAATATTGCTCTGAGAATTGCAAGTGGATCCAAGATTAATAAGACAATTAATTCCAAGACTCGTATTAGCAACGAGGATGTCACAGTCCCAAGACTAGCACCTGTTGACATATAATTCTTTACCAACAGTACTCAAATTTGACATAACTAGTCTTTAATTAAATTATTATAAGAATGAATATTAATTGGATAACTTACCCTTGAAAGGGTACTTTTATATCTTGACACTAATCTTTAAGAATATCCACTCTGATATAATATGTCAAATAATATAACCCTTGAACAGATGCAAATAAGTTTTGTTTTGTTTTGTTTTGTTTTGTTTTGTTTTTTCCTTTTAGTCAGTCAAACTTTTAGTCATTCATAAGAATTCTTTTAATGCATAATGGGAAATCAATAAAAATAAAAAAATTTAATAAGGATAACATTAATGCATCTAAACATTATAAATGCATTAACATCATTCTCATTCCTGTGCTCCCATCAGCAGGCATTGACATGTGCAAAACTATTGATCGTAAGCCATGGTCATAACAAGCAATAAGCAAAGTGCATTCCCCCTTCACAAGAATATTCCATGCAACCTGGAATGAGAAAAATATACTCGGCTACAGCCACTTCCTTACCTTATATATATATATATATATATATATATATATATATATATATATATATATATATATATATATATATATATATATATATATATATATATATATATATATATATATATGGATCAGGTTATAAATTTTTTTTTTCAGATCTTTAATATTATACAAAGATTGAAATTCTATTATAAAATTTCATGTATTGTTTTTTACTTATTTAAAGTTATAACTATGAAATATAACTTCTTAATCTCATTCACTTTAGTTTTCTTGGGTAAGTATTTAACAAATAAAAATTAGTATAGCTTATTTTTTATATTTCTTATATTATAAAATTGGAAAAAATTATGAAATTATCATGAGTGGTTACTGGTCAAAATGTTCTACAAACTATGTACAGAATAGCATGCATGTCATATTCCATTTATCACTTTCCTTGTACACAGTTTTAATCGTAAGGCAATTTTATAATTATTTTAAATAAAAAAAAAAAATTAACTCATTTTGTTTTCTAACAAGATATATTCAAGTATTGTAGTGTGTAAGATCTTGTAACCACAGTAATGACTCACATTCATTGTCCAATTACTTTTAAAATTTTTTCAATTTTCTACCAATTTTTATTATAAATATTTGTTTTGTTTAATTTGGTACTATTCAACATACTGTATTTCATTTAATTATAATTCAGATGATTTAATTTAAACCTTTATATATTGTAGCATATTTTATATGAATATACTGTAATTTTTAAAATTTTTGTGTTTCTTTTGGAATTTGGAAAAAAATCGTAATTCTTTAAATTAATGTGATTCCTTTATGGATTTTAAATTCAGGGAAGATAGAAAAACATTTAAATGTATTTTGTATGTGAGTATGTGAAGTAAAATTTCATTGAAAAATTTAATACTTTTTTTTGAATTGTCATAATCTGGAATTTGCTGGTAATATTTGAAATGTTCCAATCAGTCATTCACTGATGTAAATGCTAAAAATAATTCATGATACTCTTGCTCATTATTAAGATAATTTTAATTAAAGTTTGTTTTTAGTAAAGATTAGATATGAAATAGTTTCAATATGTTAAATAATTTCTTAAGAAGTTAATTTATAGTAAAATGGAAAATAAACAAAAGACGAAGTGAATGTTTAGTAAAATGGAAAATAAACAAACAACAAAATCATTCATTCAAACAGCAGATGAGTAAGAAATGAGCAGTAGGAAATAAAATCAGAAAAAGAAGAAAATGAAGCATCGTTGTTTTGTTGCCCACTAACCTATTTTTTTTTTTTTCTCCAAGGAGGGGGCATAATAAAAACACCAAAGGAAATGCACATACACTCAAGTCTAATGCACATTCCTAAGGTGAGCACAATTGGAGACTTTAAAGAGAGGAAGATTAAATACAGTAAGAAAAACAGATGATGGTAGGGAGTTCCACAGAACAGAAGTGGATGGAATGAAAGAGGCATCACAACAAGCAAGCCTTAAGTTTGCAATACTCACAGATTGCTCTTGCGCATTTAAGGCACATCTTGTGCTACAAGGGTACGCAATGGAGGTGGGATGTGAGTACCTGCTATTGAAGTACCTGTTGAAAAGCACCAACGTTATGTTGCAAGGAAAGAGGGTCAAGAGAGTTTGAAAGTAGAGGAAAGGTTATTAGTCTTTTAGTCTTAAACTCAACCCTATCCAAAATACTAGTGGAACCAGAATTACCCCAAATGTGAGAACAGTACTCCTTACAAGGGGGAATAAGACCCCTGTATAAAGTGAGAACTGCTCAAAAAAAAAAAAATTCCTGCAGCCTGAGCAGAACCCCCAGTTTCTTTGAAGTCACCTTAAGCAATCATTGTGATATATGGTTTCCAAGATAATTTGTTGTTTATATTAAGACCAAGGATGTTTATGTTGTTTACAGGTGAGACGACAGAGCTGTAGAAGGAGATAGAAAAGTTGGGAGATGTGAAGAAGTGAATTGCAGTGGTCCCACCGGGAAATATTATCCAGATCAACAAGAATTTAATCGAAGAGTAGAAGAATGGGGAGTTGAGTCATCAGCATAAAAATGAATAGAGTTAGAAGTGCAGCTGAGGAGGACATTGATGAAAAGTAAGAATAGAGTAGGGGATAGAACAGAACTCTGAGAAACACCACAATTAATAGGGAATGATGAAGAAGTTGCTTCATCAGCAAGAGCTGATATGGAACAATTTGAGACGGAACTAGACATGAGTAAGCAAAGAGGAGGAGGAAATCCAAAGGAATGGAGTTTAGAGAGCAGTGACACATGCCATACCCAGGCAAAAGCCTTGGAAATGTCAAATGCCACCACACAAGACTCCCCATAGTCCCTAAGGGAGGAAAGTAGTGAGATAGGAAAGTATGTTACCAGTAGTTCTTGAGCATTGAAAGCCATAGAGAAGAGAATGAGATTCCAAATGATCCAGGAAATGAGAGTTAAGAATAATTTCAAAGACTTTAGATAGCATATATTTAAGAGCTTTAGGATGATAGTTAGAAGATTCAGAATAGTTACCCTTCTTCGAGATCGGCTGAACATATGCACGCTTCCTGACAATAAGCAAGATATGTATTTTAAAAATTAAACAAAAGTAAATAAAATAATTAACTTGGTATACAGGAGTATGAAAAATTTGTTTCACTCAACTTAGGATTGTCACATGAAGAAATAAAAGAGTCAGAAGACGCAACATAAAAATAATCCTAATAAGTGCTAATGTCTAATTTGAAATCTGTTTAATTTTTATATATTGACTTCATATTCTATTTTCAAGCAATAAAAAGGAAAATAGAGAAAAATATGCAACAATCACACAACTTTGAAGAATGATTTAAGTGTATGTACATAAATATTTGTATCAGAAAACTATAATTATATTAATTACCTTTATTTTTGCCATTTATACTCAATTTATTTTATTAATGCATCCTAATTATGAACTACATCTCAAAACAAAATAATGTTTTTTGTGTTTTCTGTGTTCATGTCTTAATCTGTAAAGTACAATATTAAAATAAACAAACATTTCTGACAGCAAATATATGTCCAGTAAAATCCAGTGGAAGGTTACTCAACAGGTTTTATGTATTCAAACATTTGCATACGAGTTTCACTGGATAGGTTTTCATATGACAGACAAATGTATTAATTTCATTAGAAAGAATTTAAACGTGATCTATATATCTTATATTTAATTTACTTATTCATTTCCAGTGCAATATACAACTTGTTTGGAATGCTATGTATGTGATGAGCAAGAAACCAACCAAGGGAAATGCACCTCAACAGTTATTGTATGTGGAAATAGTGAAGAAAGATGCCTTTCAACAATTAGATGGGGAAGTATGTTTTTTAATGACAACATTGTTCAAATGTTTACATTGTTTATACACACAAGAAATCGCCCTCGCATGCACACACTCTCTCTCTTTTTAAATACAATATAATAATAAAGTACAGGTAGGGTCCCAAACACACTCACAATCAAAATCAGTTCTAACATTACTTTAAACTTATTCTTTCCATTCTTAATCCTTTGTTTTCGAGGGAAAGTCAAATGAAAACCTTAAAAAGGAGTCTAAAATTTGATACCAGCACACCATTTTCCTGGGAGCTGCAGGAGGTTGCTGTAATATTGTAAAACTGGTGATATAACAAACAACATGCACCAAAGAGCAGCAGCATGGTTATTTTTTATTTTTATTTTTTGTAGTAGAAGGATCAAACCCATTGAAATTCTTTGAAGAATGAAAGTGCAGTATAGTAATCATGTCTGTCACTGCAGAAAATGTACAAATGGAATAGGAAGTTCCGAAACTGCGTTTATTCTTTGACAGACACTCCATGATCAGGTCAGGCAAAACAGGTAGTAACACCGGTAGTCATTACAGCAGTAGAAGTCATGGTGGGGATTAATCAACACATAACGGTGAATGAAATAGTCAGTCCATTTTGGTATGAATTATGGTTTAGCTTATTATATTCTCTATGATATTTTGCAATCTATCAAAGTTTCTGCAAAGTGGGGATCATGCCAGCTGACTGCAGAATTGAAAGCTTGACGTGTTGGTGCCTACAAGGAGTTTAAGCAGCACTTTGCAGCTGGAAGTAATGACTTCCTACATGAATTGTCACAAGATGAAACCTGGATCCACTACCACCTACTCAAAACTAAGAAAGCGAGCATGCAGTGGAGTCATAAAGCTTCACAAAAAATGTGTAAGTCCGCATAAAACCATCATTGGGGAAGGCTATCCTGACTCATTTGGGATGACTGAAGCTTTTTTTTACATCACTACATGCATGGGTGAGAAACTGACCGGTGCTACATATGTATTTCTCAACATAACCACCTCCATCCTGCAGTCTTGTCAAAACTCCTTGGACTTCTGAGGACAGATGTTTTGTTACAACTTAATGCTCTCTTCCCATATTGCCCATGCCACTGTTGCAGAGATGAGATGTCTTTTGAATATCTTCTCCATCTGCCTTTTTCAATAGCCCTGTTCCTAAATGAGTTCACCTCAAAACTGCTCAAGGAGGCTCTGAGGGTCGAGTATTAATTCAAGTCCGACCAAATGGTAAAGTAGACTGTACTAGTGGTTCTTTTCAACCCCAGATTTCTTTGCTAAAGATATCAATGCACTCACAAAAATGGCATACTAGTGTACCATTTGTGTTCAATAAATTGCAGGACAGTGAACATTTACAGTTTTCATTTGACTCACCCTTGTAATATATTTAGAGAGATCTAATTTTTTATTATATATATATATATATATATATATATATATATATATATATATATATATATATATATATATATATATATATATATATATATATATATATATATATATATATATATATATATATATATATATATATATATATATATATATATATATATATATATATATATATATATATATATATATATATATATATATATATATATATATAGAAATATATTTACACCAGTCCAGTCTTTGTTCGTTAGGCTTTTTATCTTTTCGCAATTCTCATTCTCACATTCTCTCTTAAATAGCAAAACCAGTCATTAATTATTTGATTTTCCTGATTTTGAAAGGAATTTAAAAGATATTTTGAAAGTTCGATTTAGAGGTTTGAAAACATGGTAGCAAATGCTTGTACTCTTTGGAATTAGAAGAGAAATTGGTGTAAGAGAGATGGAATTGGAATGATTGCGTGATTAGTTGAACTTATTTTTCTTATGAAATAGAATCTTGGTTAAAAAATGCACATATTTGTACCATAAAGTTAGTGATTGACTCACGTGCTATTAGGGTGTTCGTTCTACCTTCCTAGATAGAAACTGCTATGAAAATGTGAACTTTTTAATAAAAATAAAATATGAAGACTTTGATTTTTTTTTTCTGATAGTTGTTTCAAAAGGGAAATTTATATATTGTTTGGTTAATTTTAAAAGGTACTTATGAAGTTTATTTTGATGGGGTTTGAATATTAATAATCGGATTCATATATAATTTATCCAATATTTCCTCTTTTACGATTAGAAGAATAAAAGAGAGATTACTAAATAGCAAAACAAATAAATTATTTACTTTGAGATAAGTTTCCATACATATAGTATTTCGAAAGGTTAAATGAACCTACATATTGTTTATTTTTTCAAAAATTTCAAGTATTTTCTTTTTAATTAGTAGTAATAAAGTTAGAGTAAGATAATTATTCAATATTTGTTTTTAGTATTCGTAATATTTGTGTATTATCTATAGCCATTGTGATTAAATTACCAAAACAATTATATTTTACTCTCTTTTAGGTACACCTTATTGGGAAATTGGTGCGCCTATGCAGTATTATATAAGCAAAATGTGTGCAACACAAGAGCAATGTGAAGGGATGCATAACCAAACAATTGGTTTATGTGACAGGATAGAATGGAGAGATTGGTTTTGTGCAGAATGTTGTCAAGGAGATCGATGCAATTACTATATCACGGTAAGTTTTTTTTTTTAAATGTTTCCTTTCTTGCAAAGTTGTGAAAAGTGGGTGGGGGGGAACACTTATTTGAAAGTTAGGCATTATCTCTATGGTTGTTATTGAAATCCATATGCAATTGAAATGATTATTATTCTTATTGCTGTTGTAAGTATACATTTATATATGTAATAAATTTACATATATATATATGTAAATTTATCACCAAAGTAATTTTGTACTGCATGTAAACATTATGAAAATGTCCAGTAAAATAAGGAATTTTAAAATAGGCACAGTTTGAAGGAGGAGTTTTAATTTACCCAATTTTAATTTAAAATTAGGTATATGACCTAATATTAAATAAGCCTACCATTTATGCAGTTTTCATTTTATATATATATATATATATATATATATATATATATATATATATATATATATATATATATATATATATATATATATATATATATATATATATATATATATATATATATATATATATATATATATATATATATATATATATATATATATATATATATATATATATATATATACTGGTTGGCTTATTTAATATTAGGTCAAATGCCTAATTTTAAAAAAGTCAGCCGCCTTTGTAGTAATTTTTGTATTTTATCATATTTAAATTTTCAGTTTTTTAATATACATCACTGTATGAATACAGTAAAGTAAGTTAAGTACACGTGCATTAAAATATATTTGGTTTGTACTGATTATATATTATTTCTTTTCAGTTGGGTAGTTCTTCGATAAGAGCATCAGTAATGGTTGTTTTGACTTCCTTTCTTTTGGCTGTCGTATTTAATGCAGTTACATCATAACATTTTCGAAATATTAAATAGCAGCTTAAAAAGGAACCTTGGACAATTTAAGCTGATTTTTATTTTGTTGGGGGACACTCATCTCGTGCAGAGGTTTTTATTTTTGTAAGACATAATTTTTAAGTTTGTGTTGACTAGGATTATATGTAAATATATCTGAACTGTATTAAGATGTACGAAACATTTTGGCAAATGGTCTAAAATGTGTTATTGTTAAGGTTACCGACTAATTGCAGAATAGTGTCACTTATCCGTCCAATTTTCTGAGATAAACTAATCCGTCCTTTCTTTTTGTAGGGTAAGCTTACTTGTTTGTTTCTGTAAGATGAATAATTTTATTCAATAACTAATTTTAGTTGTTAGTTATAGAATCTATTATGAGAAACAGTTTCCGTCCAGAGAAAATATAGCTTTATTATTAAAAAGTAGAAATGTTTTGAGTTGAACGGAAAATATGTAGTGCAATAAGTAGCTCATTTTAGTGACAACGTAAATGTCAAAATTTCTGACATCATTTCTTATTAGAGTTGCCAAAGATAGATGTATAGATATGGATTTTTTTCCTTTATTTACATTTCAATATTATTACAATCCCTAATTTACTTCTATCAGAAGAGTATTCCATTATAATTTATTTTACTGTTTTATGATGAAAGTATTTTTTCAAACCTGCACACATATTTTATGTTTATTTTCAGATTATGATGTGTTAATTATATCAAATCCTTTAAATTATATATTATATATATATATATATATATATATATATATATATATATATATATATATATATATATATATATATATATATATATATATATATATATATATATATATATATATATATAATATATATATATATATATATATATATATATATATATATATATATATATATATATATATATATATATATATATATATATATATATATATATATATATATATATATATATATATTATATATATTATATATATATATAAATATAATAAAAGCCCTTATTCAGGAGGGGGAGGTTAGTGATATTGTAAAATATATAGAAATATTATATATTATATATATATATATATATATATATATATATATATATTATATATATATATATATATATATATATATATATATATATATATATATATATATATATATATATATATATATATATATATATATATATATATATATATATATATATATATATATATATAATTAAATGTTTTAATGTTTATTTTTGTTTTTTTCCTACATGTATTTCTGCTAGGATAGTTTTTAACAATAGATTATTTTTCTTTGGTAAATTATACTTACATTTTTACATCGATAGACTATAACAGTTTTAAAGATGAAATATTGCAAACAATTTGCATTGTTCTGAGAGTTTACTTTCCTAAGTAGAAAATTTAAGAAAAAAAAAATGTTTAACCACTCTGTAAAAGTTTGGTACTCTCAAGATACTCTAGGAGGAAAACATTTCGAGGCTGGAATATTTGAAGTGTAATGAAATTTGTAATAGAAACGAAGAGTTATTGATTTAGTAGGTGTACATTAACTTACAGATTCTTACCAACAAAGGCTAATATTAATACAAATATGAAACCAGAATCAACATAATTTTTTTTATTTTTGGAATAAAATTTCTGATCTTAATGGTACCACGTCTACCAAGAACAAGACACAAACGGTCGAGTGATAGACTCTCGTACTCGAGTTGGCGTTTTCGATCCCGCATGCGGATTCCAGGTATATATTACCAAGAAAAGTTCTCTAGTGTGACGTGAACTTTTAGTTTAAAAAAAAAAAATCAAAATTGGGTATGCTTATATCAGGCGAGATGAGCATTATTTTTTGCATTTGTATAAAGTTCACAAGTTTCATACTGGTACCTTCAAACTTAAAAATTTGATTCCAAATGGAGATTCGGACAATTTTTATACCCATTTATGAAGTTTTGGGATAAAAAAATTTAATTCTGAATTTCGACTGCTATTTTCCAAGCTGTGCTAATACACACAGTTTGGAAAATATCAGTCGAAACTCGGACAATGTATACTGTTAAGATCTATAAAGCTGTTGAATTTAAAATTCTACCGGAAAATCTGAGTTACGTAAAAACTATCGTCAGTGGCGGCTATTAGTTAAAATGAGTATCAGCAGTGAAAATCGAAGCATGCGATGTGTGGATGTAAAAGTGTGTTATCTGGGAAAACGACTATAGATTCCACAGTATCCGTAAGTTTTGATCAAATTGCTGAACATAACAATGGAACTGCTAAAACGAAAAAGCAAATTCCTAAGATTGCAGTATTGGCATTCAAATCATAAGGCATTGATGAACTATTTATCAACAAAACTTTTGGGTTCAATGGAAAACCAATGTGTATCCCCTTAGCAGCCCCTTTTCAGAGTAATGTACAGCTAACAAATTATCAATATTGTATTTAGTAGAATAGGAACTACTGAAACACTATAAAATTTGTAATTGTACTTCTGAATAAAATATTGAAATTGAAGTTAAATAGGTAGTTTATTTAATAAATGTTTTTTTTTACTCAAAATGTTATTGATAACCAACATTTTACAGACAAATGAGTAAATTCTTGAATTTTAACATGTTTATCTATCACCTTTACCATCATTACGTTGTTTATACAAATAAGTTTAAGGATATTCAAACTAGTTAACAAGTTACATTTACTGAAATTGTCAAAAAAATCATACTGGGTTAAACAATACTTAAGAGAGATTCACATTTCTAATTACAATTAAATAAATAACAAACTGGTATACAACAATGTTTCAATATACATTAATAGTTATATAATAAAAAAACTATACTCAAATTTATATATATTTTTATTTATATAAAAAGACGAGCTCTGAAAACGTCGGCATCTTTAAAATATTTCATAATTTGGAGCAGTTTTATCTAAGGCATTTCTTAGGGCATCATAAAATGTATAAAAAATGACTTCAAAAAGTGATTCAGTACTGACTGAAAGACTTGTTTAACAAAGATGTGTTTACCTTTTATAAAATGGAAACAAAAATACAAATAAATGTGCTTTGAAAACATTAAACGCGTGACATAATTATATACATTTTATAAATAAATAACAAACATACATTTAAATACGAAAGAAAATACATTTAACTAAAAAAAAAATTCCTTTACTCTAGCTGACTTGTAACTCATTACTTGTTGATAAAAAATCTATTTTATCTAATAGCGAAGCTTCCTTTCTGTCAAAACGCTTATAGAGGAGGATGACTTACAAGGATTTAACATTTTACAATATACAGCAAATAGGTAGGCCTCTTCTAATTCTTAATTTACACTAATATTTTTATAGGTTAATATTTAAATACATCAAACCTTAAAAAAAATCGCATGTCTAAATTACACACCTACACATAATATGCTTGAAAACATTTAAAATACATCATAAAACAAAAAAATTCTTTTCAAATACCCCTCCCCTACACATAAAATGAGTAATAGGAAAAATAAATTATTGACTACACCTTTTATAAACATTTAAATACAAAAAACTAAAAGATGTTTCTATTTATTATTTATACTACCACTCATTAAAATCAAGTTTATAAAATTAATACACAGTACTGACATTATATAATTTTTTTTACTATTTTGTTTTATTTAAATATCACACTCAATCTTGTTCTTCGAGTGGCAAAGTGTTTAATCAAATGCAAGTGATAATGTTATATTGCTAGAGCAAATAAATACACGTCTATTAGACAGTAATATCACATGACAATCAGAGTTGGGCACTAAGTACATTGCGTATTTAAATACCAAATACATTGGAAAATTATGTTTAAATAATAAATATGAAAAACATTTCACGAGCATAATTTATATACCAAATTGTATTTAAATACATTGGAAAATATATAAAAGATTCTTCCGAGTTGAATGAAAATTAGCATGAGATTGGAGAACAGTTTTTCAACGACCGATATATAGGTCGCGTTCCTAAATGTTACGAGAACAAAATACAATCAAACTATGGATTTTGGAGAAAGAAAGATTTAATCCAAGAAGAAATAAACCGTTTATCCCATCACCGAATAAGGCCTCCCCATTTTTTTGGTAGACCTCGAAGCATCCTCAATGTCAAATCAGGATTCATTCCAAGCGATGCAATGGTCCCCAACTAGCCATATTAAAATGCCGGAAAGTACGTCTAGAGGAGGGTGAAGCTGCTGGAGAAAATTATTATAATTATAAGCTACAAAATTGTTCAGTTAACCATAACGGGGAAAATGGTTTAATTATAACGAGGTGGAGTGGTGAAACATAAGTGAAGTGCGTTTAAGAATTTGTTAAGGTAATTTGGAATGTATGTATGTAGGTTCCCTAATTAACTGTTCCAGATTGTTAAGAATACTGAATGAGAGAAATTCAAACATTCAGTGTAGTAGTGTACGATGAAATTCCCTAAATAAAAGACCTCAGCATTTGGATAAAAAGGTATATCTTATGAAAAGTAGCAAAATAAAAATAATAACCAAAATGTTCATTAGGGGGTAGTAGCAGAAACACAAGATAATGGTAGTAGCAAGAAATTGTATTAAGCTATAGAACACTACAGATAGGAAAGAAAGTTTTCTAGACGTGTTGCAGGAATGTTTATATTTATATTAACACAAACTTCTCCCTTCATACGAAAATTGTAAAATATATTGCAGTTAGACCTGTTAGGTTTTAGAAGTAGGAATTCTTGGATATCTTTATATGTGTCTCAGCTAAAAGTAAACTATTAGGATGAGAGTTAGAAAAGGGATTTTAACAGATTTGAAATTGGTAAATAGGTCAAAAACATTATCAAGTTAATAGAAAACACCCGTTTACGCCTACCCCCACGTATTCGGCCACTCGAATCACCCATTCAAGCATTCACAAAATCCATATACGCAAACGTACAAACACACACTCGTAATAATAAATAAACTAAACATATTTAAATACATTAAAATTCATATATTTATAAATATATTTAAATACAAATCTCTAATGACAATATTTGTGCAGTATATGAATAATATGGATAAAAGTATTTATAGAGCTCCTCCTCACTATTATTTTGTTTGAAAAAAGTTAACAGAAAATTCTTGAGTGAACTCTTATATTATGATTATTCTTACTTTAAAATTACAAATATTGATAAAAAAATTACAATTAATCCTAAATAAATGCATAGACATGTAATTATGACAATGACATTTATAAAACCATAATAATCTTTAGTTTTCTTGGTAATCTTCTGATTAGTCTGAATGATTTTCCTTTACAGAAACTGTTTGTGTTAATTTTTACGCGGCATATGCTATTATTTTTCTTAATTTTGAACAAATATGTGAATAAAAACGCAAATATAGATTTACGTAAATATTTAGTTAAATATATTCTTAAAATCTCTTAAGTTATGCAAACTAATAAAGAAAAAAGGTTAGACTTAATCAAAAATTTTAGTAGTAGGTTTCTTCTAATGGCAAATCCTTTCACTGGGGCCAAAGGTATGAAACGCAAACATTATTTAACATATTAATGTGGGTTTAGAGGGAAAAAAAGTAATTAATTTTTATAAGGTTTTGCACAAAATAATTTTTACTGTTAAAATTTTTCTTTGAAAAATTTGGTCTAATGTTGATAACCCAATCTTACTGTTCAAGGATATACCTCAGAAACCTTAAGAGCACATTTTTTTTTAAAATAAAAAAATACTAATTATCTCTGCTGAATTAATTAAAATGCAATATATTTTCTTTCTATACAAAAAACTCTGAGCGCAGCTGTTGAGCCTATCCTAATATTTTTAATGTCTCCCCATTTTATCTTTTGGTTTCAAATTTTATTTATCTTTTTATAACAACAGTTACACTTTGATTCGCATTCATTCTTTAAGATCCGTTTTCCAATCCTCCATTTACTAAATTTATCAAACTATTCTTTTCGGCCCCTTTTACTCTCCTATCTGAGTCATTAGCTGCGCTTTTCAGTTCTTTCTATTGCTGCCGATTTTAATTTTCACTATCTACTTTTCTTTGATAAATCTCGTATTTAACTTCTAGCTTCTCTTTTTCTTGGACGGTTTTTTACCATTTCTTTGTCTCTCCTCCATGTTCCACTAATTTTTTTTTTTTTTTAAAAGTTCAAACCTCACGGCATTGCCCTATTGGGGATAGGAACTATTCTAATTAGTATATACCTAGGATTCCCAAGTGGGATCGGGCCGGCGCCCTCAAGCACGTGAGTCGATCACTCTACCGTTCGAGCGACGGTAGACGGCTCATACTAATAAAATTCACCATTTTCTCCCAGAAGTAGACTAGAAGTCTATCAGGGAACCTAGCGTGTTTCTCCATCCGGTACTGTCGTCAATACCACATCCCTATCTCAGAGCTTTGATGTCCATCAGACCAAATCTCTTGAGGATCTCCTTGTAATTTATTTCCATCTTTTCCTTGATTTTTTTCCCACCAGGGATCCATTCTCAATACTCTTTCCTTCATTCTCTAAAAAAATCTCAAACGAACTGCAATGATCCTATTCAAAATCGACCAAACTCGTATTCTTTCTCCAATTACTTAATTTCTTATTCTCTCATTCCTTGACTTTATTATCTTTGGTTATATCTTTCTTGTACGAATCTTTTATCCACTACCGTCAACATCCAACTCTCACTCCGTAAATCAATCAAAAATACTAAATAATACCATTTCATGAAAGACTGGATGTTCCATAATAAATGGATAAAGAATCCCCAATCATCCACCAAACTTTTTATCCTCTATATTTTGTAATACGCAATTTAGGATATTCAAAAATATCTGAACTCCTCATTCTCTCTTATAAAGAATGAACTCGTTATTCTCTCTCTCTTACTGTACCTCTCTGATAACAGTTAGAAGCCGTTTCCCCTCTCATTTCCATACATCTTATTATCAGATACTCATTACATCTTATATTCTCCTAACTATTCATACTCCACTAAATTATATTATCTGCATATACATTTGTTTCTGCAATCTTCCTCTCTATTTCCCCTGAAACAGTCTATAATCGCATCCATGTATGCTATAAAGAGTAACAGGGATGTTCTGACACTGCATGTACAAAGGACATTTTATCGTTGATTTTTTATAATAATAATACCTACCGCACAACTAAAATTATTTGCTATATACTTCTTTGCTGATAAATAATCCACAAATCATCAATCAAAATTTATATTTTTCACTTGGTACAAAGGGGATCAAAATTTTTAAATTTTATATATATATATATATATATAAAAAAAAAAAAAAAAAAAAAAGAGAATCCTAATATTTTAAAGCTAGAGATAGTGTAAACAAAATAAAATTTTGCAAAAATTATAAAAAAAATGCGAGTATTAATGATAACTTGAAATCAGCTATAAATGATAAAAGTTGTTTAAAAAGGTTGCAAATATAAATACAATAATACAAATTAAAGGAACATTCAAAGGAAAATTTTACATAAAAAAAAGGTTGTCATATAAAATATTAATAAAGTGATAGAAAACACATTGTAGAATAGCGTTTAAATTAGACTTTACTAAATCTAATCTGAATTTTGAAAACCAAAGCATTAGTTTGTATAACTAATACCATACAATTTATTTTCTAAATAATACCCCTTTAAAAAAAAATGCTCAGAATATATATATTATGATTTCTAAAAACAATAAATTTATGGAATAATTTTCTTTAAATTTTATATGGTTATAAAACTGATACTCGACCAATACTATAAAATAATTTAAATTATCATCAGTTTTTAAATACTGTTTCTTTCTCTCACTGTTATACGCTCTGAAAAATAAAATAAAAAAACAGTTTTATTGCTTACTATGCATTATCATCAACATAGTAAAATAATTCAAAAATAATAAATATACAAAAGTTCTTTTCTTACGTTTTAATTAAATAACTTTAATAATAGTAATATAATAATCTTGATTTTAAAAGTTAATATTTTGTGTACTTGTGTATGTACAACTTTAATACTGTATGAAAGATTGAGCAGAATAATATTAGAACGGTCTATACAGAGCAATTTCATTATTATGCACGTAATGTTCTGATTTTTCATCTCTCTTGGTAATACGTGTAAGACAAACGTGCAAATACAACAAATCGGATGTTAATATTTTAAAATCTTATTATTAAGGTTAAGATTCCAAACCCTAGTAAAGTACCACAATATAAAATGTTATTTTTATAATAAAAATAAGAAAAGCTACATCAAAAGTTTAAAAATAAAAAATAAAAAATATTGCATTACAAATACTGTAGACTATCAAAACAATTTGTACTTCCTAAACACATTGAATACATTTATTACACTAAACGTAACTATACAAAAAAAAAAAAAAATAATATAATCTAATAAAATTTAAGGCAAGTTCTAACTTTATAGCATTTAATAAGTAAAACAGCAATGCATAAACAAAAGCAGCAAATCAAAACAGTTGCAATTTTATTTAATAATAATAATATCTAACTATACAAAGGATTGTCTTTTCCATTAAAATGGATGTTTAACTAGTGTTAAAAAACACTTTCATATTTCTGTGCAGTATAATACAAATGGGAGTCCAGACAAATGAAGAATGAAAAGTTAACAGAGAATAGTAGACGCTCTAAAAGGAGAGAAAATATATCACTGATTTAGATTAAAAATTCTAAACTGAACAATGACATTAAAATCAAATCATCCTCATTTTATAACTTTTTTTTTTTTTTTTTTTTGTACAAGATGACGTGGAAAGCTAAATAAAACTATACAAGCAGACCTTCAATTCCGTTCAGGACATGTAAGTTGACAGATTCAAATTCAACTTGTCATCAGATGAAATGTATGCTGCTATTTTAGTAGCCAAATGCCCTGCATCACACCAGAGATTATTTGTTTAATTTCCTAGCCAGACAGTATTTAATTAACGTATAATAACAGAATGGAAGGCTGAACGAACTATAGGGTCGAGACTTTTACCTAATATGTTTGCAAGGATAATAATGTATGAACTATTTCCAATCACAAGTTTACCAGGCCTGAATTATAATTAGACTTCATGTGTTTAATAAATGCATAGGATGTTCATGAAAGCACAAATAAGGAAGAGAAGGACAATTATAACAGCACTTTAATGATGAAAAAATTACCCCCCCCCCAAAAAAAAAAAAAAAAAAAAAAAAAAAAAAAAAAAAAAAAAAAAAAAAAAAACATGAGCACCATTTTTAAATTGTAAAACTATCCTTGCGAGGATTTTATTTCAAAGGAAAAAAAAACAAAAACAGTTAAGCCTTTTCGAATATATATATATATATATATATATATATATATATATATATATATATATATATATATATATATATATATATATATATATATATATATATATATATATATATATATATATATATATATATATATATATATATATATATATATATATATATATATACCCTGGTCGTTAAACGCCAAACATATCTCAATACACGGCGCTTGAAAGTGTGCAGGTCGAAGTCAAAGGTAGTTGAGAAAACAGATAAAGGGAATGTGTTCCAGACTTTACCAGTAGGGTACATATAAGATTGAGCATAGCGGTTAAGTTTGGGGGTAAGAGAGTTGGACAGAAAGTATGAGATTGCGTAGAAAGTCGTGTCACACAAGTCTTTCTCAATCGAGGAGGTATGCGACGGAAGAGTTCAGAAAAGCAGTGTCCATTGAAATATTGATTGTGTAGAGAGTGACCCAACAATTCGACGGACAGAAATACTGAAGAGAATTAGTGAGAGCGGTAGAGTTCTTAAGACGTAAAAGCCTAGACTCCACCTTGTCAAGGAGACCTGTATGAGTGGAACCACTCCAGATGTGTGAGGCGTACTCCGCACAGGAGTGAACGACACACCTATAAAGAGAAAGCAAATCGGGTGGCGTGAAGAAATTTTGAAGGATCTTCATTACGTTTCCTCGCACTAGGAAGGGGCTTTTCTTGCGGAAGACTTGGAAATAAAGAAGAAGATACAGAGAAAACGTGATGAGAGGAACCCACCAGAGATGAATAGAGTTCGACAGTATAAGAAGGATTAGAATTAGAAGGTTTAAAAATGTTGGGTTCATCTCAAAAACGATCAGGGATACGAGTAGGGAGCTGCATCAACTGCTGAAGGACGTTTTGGGTAGCGAAATGGAAAATACGTTCCCGTCTGTTTTATGAGAACTAGAAGAAAACCATTGGTGGTGGTGAACATTGAAATCACCTTTCCGAGAAAGAAGAGACAATGTGCTCTATTTTTTGGTTGATATAGTTGAAGAATTTAGGATAGTCAGTAGAATAAGGAAAAAAATAAACAGAACAAATGAATTTAGACGTAGAATGACAAGAGAGCTAAGTCGTAAGGTGGAAAATTCGAAAAATTCCAAATTAGAGACATGAGAACAAACATCGTTGAGCACTTATGCACAATAACTGCCTTTGGCTAAAAATTGAGGATAGACACAGTATGATAAACAGAGCAGGGTTTGCTGTCAGAAAGCTCAAGCACCTGAGTTTTAGTAAAAAACAAGAGGTGAGGTCTAGAATAAAAGAGGTGATGTTCATCAAAATGGAAATTGGATTGAAGACCTCCAATGTTGCAGAAATTAATGAAAAAAAAAATGGACCATGCATCAGGGCAAGCCGACTTCAAAGTCCTGGTGGCGCTAACTTCATCACCAGAAGCCACCAGCTCCCAAATGGTGATGGGCTATTATTGGAATCCATTCTTCGGGGTTTCCCCGAGGCTACGATGTGGAGGCCATTTTTTTTTAAAGGATGTATCTGTAATAGTGTTTTCTTGTGCGTGAAAAGAGTTTACTCAGTGTAGAAGAATGTGGTGATGAGAGCGAAAGGATGCGTACTACTGGGCACTGGAGTGGGATGGGAAGTACCCTTAACACCCTATATACCCAATCGGGAGTAACCTCATCGCCTCGAGAGCGCTACTTCACTCCCTAGTAAATATATATATATATATATATATATATATATATATATATATATATATATATATATATATATATATATATATATATATATATATATATATATATATATATATATATATATATATATATATATATATATATATATATATATATATATATATATTGGAAAGTGTAGGTAATAGGAAGGAAAAATATTCAATTATAATTATTCAAAACTCAAAATTTGATGGGCTGTTGAATTACTTTAATTTCTCAACATCACCGAGTCACAGAGTGTAGCATCATTGAAATTCACATAAAACCACAACTCAACAACCTTATGCCTCTCAATATTATTAAATATCAAAAAACAAATAAGAGATAAACTTATAAAATAGATAAATGAAACAGCCAAAATGACATAATCTATCTGAAACATCAATTGATAAAAGACCCTAAACTGAAAAATTGAGTCTGAAGACTATAATATTATGTCGCAATATTTTTCACGATGAATGAAAAGAGCCTATTTATCAAAATAAATACTTCCAGATGTATTTAATAGCCTTTACTGTTTAAATGATTTAATCATTTTAAATCAAAAGATATTCTGATTTAAAAGAATAATTCTAAAAAACTACTTCAAGGAAAATGGATATTTTTAATGCAATAATTAAAAAAAATCTAATTATGACATTTAACGCATGCCAAAAGAAATATTTACAGAAAGTTGTTTATGATGGTTGAGAGTTACTGTAGAGCTAATATATATATATATATATATATATATATATATATATATATATATATATATATATATATATATATATATATATATATATATATATATATATGAGTATTGTCAAACCATATCTTTCCTACAAAATCATGTATAAAATTTGTGCGATGTTGATGAATCAACCATAAAATCATTTTTAAACTAACAACAATCTATTTATAAACGTAATAAAGAATTCATAATAATCCTTTTTCTAAAATGTATATATAAACAAACCTTTAAATTAGAGAGCTGCAACAATTACTATCATTATTGTTATCCTATTAATGATTCTTCCTCTCTTTATTTTTTATTTTTTTAGTTAATATTGCACACCTTTTAAATCATTAATATTTGACTCCATCCCTATCTCAATAGCCAATTTCTCAAAGCATTTAGCAAGCGCATGCCACAACATTGCAGCAAAGACTATGGCGAGCCAGAAACATTATACATGAAATTCAGTTTCCTACAATCTTTTGATGCATGAACATCCAAATGATCTGAGCGATCAGAACCTGAATTTTGGTCGGACGGGGTTGATGAGTATTCTCGCGATACAACGCACAGGAATTCGGCATGGTCATCACTACCATAGTTATATTGAGAACCTATGTTGATGAGCTGAAAATATATATATATATATATATATATATATATATATATATATATATATATATATATATATATATATATATATATATATATATATATATATATATATATATATATATATATATATATATATATATATTGATTCAATCAATTTCTTATTCTTATGGTAACTACCAGGGGGTCTTGATGAAAATAAACTTTAAACAGTCCTGTACTATATAACAAAAATGTGTGATCACAAACCTTTTAAATTTGGTATATGACTATATAATGTGACTAAATTCACACACAGTTCAAGACAAAATGTCCAATTGACCTTTATTTTAATTCACCTTATATATATATATATATATATATATATATATATATATATATATATATATATATATATATATATATATATATATATATATATATATATATATATATATATATATATATATATATATATATATATATATATATATATATATATATATATATATATATATATATATATATATCTGTGGCACCGTAAGATTAATTTCACGCCACCACAGTTATTTGTTCTTATTAAGTCTGAGCCAAAAGTTCAGTTTTTGAAGAAGGCAAAACGACAATTATGCTGAAAGAAAATACTAGTGAGGGAAAAGAAGAAGAGGCAAAGTTTGAGTTGACATTTTCTGCAAACTGCCTGAGAGAGGAAGAGCCAGAAAAATTATTGCATTTTGTATTGAGAAGTGAGTTTTTGGTGTTATAAAGAAAAGATTTTTCACGCCTTCGGGATGAGATATAAATTGAACTATTTTCTGAAGTTTGTAAACAACCGTAATTCCTGAAGGCAGCATCCCTGCGGCATATAGCACGAGAATTAGTAGAGTTAAACCAAGGTTTGTAAGGTTTAGTAGAAGGGAAAGATTATAGAATGTTGTCTCCATGCCACAGTGGTCACCTCGGTAACTTGCTCTGCATAAGCATAGGGACCAACTCCCACGGAAGAGATAATCATTCCAAAGGAAAGCAAAGAAGTACGACTGAAAGTCCGACCAACTTAGGGCACCGAAATGTAATAAATGTTTCCTCGAAATACGGGGAAGTCTTTCTTACGGAAGACTCGAAAAGATAGTAGAGGATACAGAGATAAGGACGCGATCGGAAGAATCCAGAGGAAAATAGAGTTTGACAGTAAAAGGTCTATCTCCAAGACAATCATGGATACTAGTAGGGAGTGAACCCACTACTCAAGGTCGTTTTGGATGGAGAATTGAAGGAACATTCACTGGCTGTGTCATGAAAACTAGAAGAAAGTCACTGGTGGCGGTGAACATTTACCTAATATGTAATTCTGAGAAAGGAGAAGAAGAAAGAATGTTATCCGTTTTGGAGTTTAGATAGTCAAAGAATTTAGGGTAGTCTGTAAATTAAGAGATAAATAAACAGAACAAATGAATTTACACGTATTATGGCAAGAGAGCTTTAGCCACAAGGTGGAAAATTCAGAAGACTTCAGATTAAAGCAACAAGAGTAAACAAAATCATAGTGCACACATATGCATAACTTGCTTTGGCTGAAAATCGAAGACTATTAGAATGCTCAAGCACCTGAGAGTTTGTCAAGAATATGAGGTTAGGTCTAAAAGAAGAGAGGTGGTGTTCAACAAAGTGGAAATTGTATTGAACACCACAAATGTTGCAGAAATTAATGGAAAAAAGGGCAAATTGGCTGCAAAGTCTTGGTGGCACCATCCTATATCACCTATTAGTAGTTTTGTTTAGCAATGTGACTACAAAATGACTAGGTGTATTACAGATAGCAGAAATCTCATATTTTTGGTCACTGAATATTTTTAGTCTTGTTTCAACCTTCATGAGTTTAGTAAAAAAAAAAAAATTGGTATCGGTATTCAGTATCGAGTGATTTAAAATTATTGGTATTGGTATCAGTTAAAATTTTGATATCGTTCCATTCCTAATATATATATATATATATATATATATATATATATATATATATATATATATATATATATATATATATATATATATATATATATATATATATATATATATATATATATATATATATATATATAGGATAGGATGGTTAAGAAGTTTTTGATGATGACAATAACAATGAAATTGAAAAAGTTTCCACTATTTTAATAGATTTAAAAAATAAAGATAAATTAAATTGTTTTTTCTACATTCTTTATTTAAATGTGTAAACATATAATTTTAATGTATAGTATAATACAGGGTATCAAACTCGCTCTCGGCCTTTGATATCAAAAAAAATACTAGTCATAGATTAATAAAATTTGCTACGAGCAAACCTTGGTGTGTAAGAAGCAAGGTGGAATCATGAGAGGTCACGCGATGTCGTCCGAGTACGAAATTGAGTTCTGTGAAAATCGGGTCATTTCCTAAAAAAAACTCTGGTCACCAAAGTCGCTGACCTTATCCCGCCGGATTTCTTCCTATGGATCATGCCGAAATGGAAAATGGAATGCAACAAGCCATGTACTCATATAAATGAAAGACAACATTCGGCATACAATTGAAGTTGTGACTCCTAGTATGCTGATGGCAACCTTCCGTTACATGGAAAAGCGTGTACAGGCACGCCTTGATGCTAGTGGCAATAATTTCTAAGACTTGTTGTGATGTCAGCATGATTCTTCAAACACCAAGGTTTGTTTGTGGCAGATCTTAATAATTTATGACACGATTTTAATAACTATAAGCGCATTTCTGGGGTCGAAAGCGAGAGGGACACAATGTAGCATCTTCAGAATATTGATTTTAAAAATTTTGATAGATGAGAACATGGACAGACACGCAAAATTCTAGTACTTTTTTAAGTTTAGAGCTCTTAAATTGTAATGCAGAAAATTTTTCTTCAGTTTCTGGGGTAATTTGATTTTATCTTAGAGAGTATATTTGGTCCCCACTACTAAACAACCTTTCACTCTCAACAGAAGAGGGTGGAGCAGAGATATTTATAAACCAATGTATGTAAATTAATCAGCAAAATAATTAGCAGGAAACTGATGATGACTGACTATAAATTGTCCCATCACACACACATACACTATATATATATATATATATATATATATATATATATATATATATATATATATATATATATATATATATATATATATATTATATATATATATATATATATATATATATATATATATACCTGTTCAAATTTCCAGCCATCAGACATTGTGGAAACAAGTTGAGTAAGTTCATTTTCATGACAGTGAAGAACTCTGTACTTTATGTTGCTTTGTAGCGGGGGTAGGTTTACTATCTCTTAAGTTTATTCTATCTTTTACTAATTTTATTAATTCTGTAATATTATAAAATTCCGCTTCTTCTAAGACACCTGAAATAATGCACAATGAGTCAAGTTTCTATTTTGCTCACATTTTTAAATTAAAACTGATTTTAGTTCATGCAGAATATATATTTTATATACCGGTATATATATATATATATATATATATATATATATATATATATATATATATATATATATATATATATATATATATATATATATATATATATATATATATATAGAGTTATCGCCACCACTTACGAGAAGAGCTCGATTTGAGGAGAGATGTAAAATAGTAATAAAAGCATAAAGACTAAAAAAAAAAAAATCCTCCCCTAACACAAATTTTGCAGATAAACACAGAAGTGAGCTTTAAAATAAGAGATTAAATTTGGAAGGAAACACAGAAGATGGTAGAGAATTCTACAAAATGGAAGTGGTTGGTAAAGAAGTACCACAATGAACAATAGTTGGAAATGTCCACATAAAATTTAAATGCAGAAATTACACCCATAAGGAAATGAAAATGTTGCAAAGTGGAGGCATATGAGTGGTCAGTTCCTTCAAGCACTTGCTGTTGAAGTATTTATAGAAAAGAAATATCATGTACAAATATCATGTCGCAAACATAAAAGATCAAGTGAATTGGAAAGTACAGAACAGGTATAACACTTTGGTTGTTTACTCAACCCTATCCAAAAGATGGGTGAAGCTTTAGTTTCCTCAGAAACAAAAGCAGTATTTCATACAAGGAAGATGAGAGTTACGTTCAGTTGGAATAACTGAGAAGAGGATATATATATATATATATATATATATATATATATATATATATATATATATATATATATATATATATATATATATATATATATATATATATATATATATATATATATATATATGTGTGTGTGTGTGTGTGTGTGTGAAAGGTGAATCTGGCAACTTTCTAATCGACTCCATCCAAATCCAGTTAATTTTGAATTTCTCGAATCCAAATCCAGAACCTTCAAATCTAAATATGGTTAATTTTGCAATTTCTCGAATCCAAATTCAGAAGATCCGAATCCATGAAAAAATCACTGAAACCAGATTTGGATTCTCCATCACATATCTTTTTTCTTCCATATCTCTTCCAGTGGGCAAAGGCCAGAGGCCTACCAAATTCCACCAAAGTTGGAAAAAAACTTACCTTGGTCAATGGAGGCTGAAATGTCCAGATACACAGCGTTTGAAAGTATGCAAGTCAAAGCAAGTTGGAAAAACAGATAAACAGAATGTGTTGCAGACTTTACCAGTAGAATATATGTAAGATTGAGCATAGTGGTTAAGTCTGAGGTCAGAGAGTTGGACAGAGGAAGGATGAGACTGTGTAGAAAGGCACGAGCTATTCTCAAAGGAGGAGGTATGTGACAAGTGTGTTCAGAAGAACTGCGTCTGTTGTAATAGTGATAGTAAAGAGAGGTGATGCAACAATTCGACAGGTAAGGGATTGGAGATAGTAAGAGCAGGAGAGTTGATGAGACAAAAAGAACTAGACTCTACCTTCTCAAAGAGAGCTGTATGCTTTATATATATATATATATATATATATATATATATATATATATATATATATATATATATATATATATATATATATATATATATATATATATATATATATATATATATATATATATATATATATATATATATATATATATATATATATATATATATATATATATATATATATATATATATATATATATATATATATATATATATATATATATATATATATATATATATATATATATGTCTAAATTTCAACTATTGTTTGCATAATGCAGATTATACAAGAAATATTTTATACAATACCACTGCTGCCTCAATCTAATAGAAAAAACATTAACTTCATATACAGTATAGAGAAAACCTTGATAAATGGAAAGGAGAATGCAATTATAATCAAACCATATTAAATGCTAATATGGATATAAGATACAAGGAACTAGTTTCAGAGATATGCATAAATTAACATATTTTCATTCATTTTTTCATATATTTTTTAAAATAAAATAAAATACTGTTTTAATTACCTTCTTCAGCTAAGTCTTTATTAATAACTAACTTTCCATGCCGAAGATAATTTAAAATAGGTCCAAAATATGTTGGGTCTCTATCAATAAGATAAGCTCCAGTTTCATCCTATTAAAAAAAATTTTAAAAATAAATTAGTAAATATGTTTGAAAACACTAAGTTGTCTTGTTTTTATTTTCAGTTAAATATGTAATCCAGTTTAGGATCAGTCAAAAAATTTTTTTTAGAAAATTCTGAAAATGAAATAAATTTTCTCAAAATATATATAGAAAGCATAGGCTTAGGTTTTCATGTGAAATAAATTCTTGATCTACCTTATTTAAAAAACAATTTTTTTTTTTTAAAGATCTCAACGACTAAAAAAAAGTTAAGATCCCTTTTTTTAAACAGAAAAACAAACAAAAGGAACAATACACATGTTTAGATAATACCCAAATCATTCATGCACTCATCTATTTTTAAAATTGTGAATAAACTACTACCAATCACATAAAAAGAAAGACAGTAAGAAGCCACAAAGGTCTATCAAGACTGACTTATTGACTGTCCCAGTCAAATTGATGTAGATAATTACCAACCCAAGTACACATGCAACAAGCAAAATATATAACCCAAAATACATTATGTAGTCTAAAAATGCAATGACAAAAAACTTCACCCAAAGGTTTGTCAATTTGTCAAAGAAAAATGCAAATGATAAAACAATATGTATTTATGCATTGTTAATCATTAGATTAAGCTGAAGGTATATTTTATTATACAACCAATAGTCCAATACCCTGAGGGAAACTATTCCAAAAATTAACTACTGTTACTGAAGAATTTCTCATACCCAATCTCAATTTATTTCCCATAGTTCTCTTATCATGACCTGGTATGAATAACTTACTCTCCTCCCCAAAAGAGTTGGGAGAGGAGAAAGTTTTTTGTATATCTGAGATATAATCCTTCAAAGTGATCCCCTAAGTTCCAAAAATAACATGTTCAGTTATTTTAATCTCTCTCAACACATTTTCAAATACAAAAGTCATCCTTGTAGATCCAAACTGTACTGACTCAAGCATATCAGGATCTTTTCTTAGGTAAAACACTAAACCTGAGAACAGTATTCAATAACATTTTCATAAAGCTTTTTTTATTCTACCTTCTTACCCTTATACGCATCATTATTGTTAATTACATATAATTAACAAATTAAACAAACTAACTAACAAACTAATAAACTAACAAACAGACAAACTAACTAATGAACTAACAAAATAAATAACAAACTAACTAACTAACTAACTAACTAACTAATATATATATATATATATATATATATATATATATATATATATATATATATATATATATATATATATATATATATAATATATATATATATATATATATATATATATATATATATATTATAGCTTCTCTCCCCATTTGCATAAAGATGATAATTGATAATTATTGATGGAAATATTTTTATTAACAAATACTTTTTAGTTTCGATAGTAATTTAATTCTAATTTTAAAAATTTAATTTAATTCATAAATTTTTTAATTTTATTTTTTATTTCTCATATTTTAACCCCCTTTAATATTTAAGAAATAGATTCTAAAACAATAAAAAATTTATCTATGGTGGCAGAGTCCTATTTAACCCTTTAACCCATTAGTAGGGAGTTAGTATTTCACTTCACTACATATTGAAATTTACTGAAAATTTTTTTTCTAGTTGTCACACTGTGGTATTGGTGGAGTGGTTGAAGAACAAAAGGCAGTGTGTGCTACTGAATGGAAATAAGTCATATCTGGGAAAAAGTGAAGAGTGGAGTCCCACAGGGCTTCTGTGCTAGGACCACTACTGTTCCTTATATATATATATATATATATATATATATATATATATATATATATATATATATATATATATATATATATATATATATATATATATATATATATAATATATATATATATATTTATATATATATATATATATATATATATGATTTAGACAAAGATCTTAAATGTAAGATTTCTAAGTTTGCAGATGATACCAAAGTGGTCACTCAGTAAGGAATAATGATGGATGTATAAAGCTTCAATATGATCTAGATAAGACTCCTTGGATGGGCAGATAAGTGGCAAGTGAATTTTAATAGTAAAAAATGTAAAAGTTTTTCATGTAGGTTACGCAAATGAAAGATTTAATTATGATATGAATGGGGATTGGCTTTAGACTGTGGACCAAGTAAAAGATCTAGGTGAATATTAGCAATAATCTGAATGTGGTGATAAATGTTTGGAAACAAGGAATAGCTAATTAGATGTTAGGTAGACTATAATAAATCACAATGTAGTTACTTTACAAGAGCAAAGAGTTTATAAGCAAGCTATATAATAGCTATGTTAGGTCATCATTAGAGTATTGTGTACAAGTTTGGGCTCCTGCTTTAAGAAACGACAGATATACTGGAAAGAGGACATCAAGCAACAAGGATGATTTCTGGCTGCAAGAGCTATGAGGAGAAGTTGAAGGAGATGGGAATATTCTTGATTGAAAAGAGATTTCTCAGAGAGGATATTATAAGTTTATAAAATATTTGCATCTGACAGTAATATAGAAATTGAAAAATACTTTATAGTGGACTATGGAAGAGAAACTAGAGAGTATGATAAGAAAATTAAAGAGTCATCATCATCTCAATCTAAGAAAATGCTCTTTTAATAAGTGTTATTAATTTTTGGAATGGCTTGCAACAGGAGAATTTTCATTGTGATTCTTTTGCAATATTTAAGAGGTGGCTAGATAGATATATTGATGGTTTAAGTATCATACAGTGCAACTTGGATAAGTCAAATTGGTGGGTATATATAAATTTTTAGACCAGTTGAGACTGAGCCTAAGAATTTTAAATTAGCTTGTGACAAAGCCTAACTGGGAGTTTTGTAGTGGGTATTGGTTCATTGTATACTGCATGTGTAATTAGTTGTATAATGTCATTAGTTAGGTTTACTAAATATATGTAAAGGCAGTTTTATTTTTACATGAATGAACTGATAATTAGGGACTGGATAGACCTAATATTTGTTGCATGCATTAGTGCTACCATTATTAATGTTTTGACTAGGATAGTTTCAATAGGCATGTGTGACTTCTAACTGTCTTGATTTTTCTAATGTTCTAGTATGATTGACTCTGCTTTTAAGGCAACATATTTTAGTGAGTATTTTTGACCAGCCTTTGTGATATCAGGGATTTTGCTCATTAGTTTAAGAGTTTAGTTGACCCATTTATTTATAGCTTGGTATAAAAGAATGCATGCTTCTATCTCTATATTTCTTATGTTCTTATATTCAAAATGCGAGCCTCTATATATAATAAAAGGAATGTCATTTTATAGTAAAAATTTTTAGGATTTTAATATATTTATGGAAACAAATGTAGTCTTCCTTGATTTGTTACATTTATTTTGTAATGCATTATGATATTCTGTCTTTATATTATAAATAAAACTTTTCACCAAATCATGAAAACTACTAACATTTAAATATTCACCTTGAATTGCAATTAAAACCAGCTGCCATATTATGAGGTGAAGAATTGCAAAACTTATCTGTTTGGTCACTGAGAAGTATTTTCTCAAATCCACAAATTTACTGTCATATAATATCTTGCATAAAAAAAAAAATAAGAATGATTAGCTCAACACTTACTTTATCTGTCTGAAGTAGCACTTGCTTTGAGTCTTGACCCTCCTGAATAAGTCTATACAAAAATGAATTTGGATCCCGACATAAAGTTGTTCTGGTAGTTAAAAAATACGTCCCTCCAACATTTAACTTTACCCAATGTTTCGATCTTTTATAATCGTGAACTGCTACACTGTTGTGATGATTATTTTGTAAGCTTTGTGAATTAGAAGTACAATTTGAAAAGGCCATTGGAAAAAAATTTAACAGACAAAAGTTTAAATAAACAAACACTGCAGGAGGTCTCGACTATCGAGTCTTACGATATGCCTTACAGACATGAGCAAAGATCAGACGAACAACGAACGTGCAATTTATAGTACAAAAGGAAAGAGCCATGACTGATCATAGTTGCCAACATAGATTAATGCTAAATCTCACTGAAAAATGATGAAAATTCAAAGTTTCTCTTCTTAAAATGGGGGAAAAAAAAAAAAAAAAACTATGGCAAATATTTGCATTTTTAAATATTTTGGTTTTAAATGATTGATTGTATGATTCCTGAATTTGTATTAATATCCAAACACACATTAAAATGAGGAGCAAGCACACTCTTGACAATACTCGCCAGCTTTGTTGGACGCAACCACAGATTTGAGACGATAGGTATGGACACTATCATTATATGAAGGATTAGTTTTACACAAATCCACTAGAATCAAAATGATCACAACGACTGCTAAGTGATATATATATATATATATATATATATATATATATATATATATATATATATATATATATATATATATATATATATATATATATATATATATATATATATATATATATATATATATATATATATATATATATTATAAAAGTTATTAAAATATTTTCTGAAAGAAGAAATTAGGAAATTAATAGACTTCCAAATTCTGACACTCTCGAACAAATGTTTCTCAACCTAGGAGTCGCAACCCATGGGGTAGGGTGGGGTTGTGATCACATATATGCTGGATCGCAGTTAGTCACACACAAAAAAAAAAAAAAAAAAACACTGAATGTACCGAAAATTTTTAAAATATTCTTTCATAATCTATTGTTTGCATTTAAAATGTAAACGAAATTAAACAGTACGAAATCAGCACTTTGATTCTGGAAGTTTATTTTTTCTCGACTGAATGTTAAAAACAACTTTGATAAAACTATCTGTCGTCAATATTTTAAATTTATTAATCAACAGTACAACAAATATCTCAATTTACACTTTTGAACTTTCAGCCTGATATTTAGTAATCAGTCATACGAATAATATCCCACTCTGCACTTGAATTTGATACCTGCTAGGCATAAAAAGATTTTTTGGGGTCTAGAAACTTGAAAGGTTGCGAAACGTTGCTCTAGAAGTACCATTTTCAAGACTTTTAAAGCAACTATATTTATAAAAATAACATTAAAAATAATATTTTCCCTTCAGATTTTTATAAAATATAATACTAGAAAGAACTTTTCCAAAAGTAGCTTTCCCATTTTTTTTTTTTTTTTTTTTTTTTTTTTTAACTATTTCATCCCTTTTTTCAAAAATTATTTTAAACATTTCCTGTAAATTTCATGAAAATATTAATCTGTAGTTTACTTTAGCAAGGACCTTTCATTTAGTTTATATATATATATATATATATATATATATATATATATATATATATATATATATATATATATATATATATATATATATATATATATATATATATATATATATATATATATATATATATATATATATATATATATATATATATATATATATATATATATATATATATATATATATATATATATATATATATATATATATATATATATATATATATATATATATATATATATATATATATATATATATATATATATATATATATATATATATATATATATATATATATATATATATATATATATATATATATATATATATATATATATATATATATATATATATATATATATATATATATATATATATATATATTATATATATATATATATATACAGTGGTGGTACTAAGGTCGTAGGGTCCCTCATGCAAGATCTTCCATGGGGGGGGGGGAAACAGCTTTGTATTATCTGAAAGAATTTCCTTTAATATTCTCCGTCGGGTCTCCGTCGGGTCTCTGGGTCTGGATTTTTATAAGCAATATAAATTTAAATAAATTATAAGATCGAGGAGGAAAGTGTTTACTTGGTGTTCAACGTTCTAATGGGTACTCGGGAAAGTAAAAAAGCCCCGTCTGAAGATAACTTTTGGATTACTGGGATGGTTCAGTGGTTAAAACAATGGGAATTTCGATTCTCGTACTCTGGAACAACAGTTTGTATCCCCATTGATGCACGTTCTTTTGCATATATATATATATATATATATATATATATATATATATATATATATATATATATATATATATATATATATATATATATATATATATATATATATATATATATATATATATATATATATATTGAAAAGTTTGTATATTATTATTATTTTTTTATTTTGTTATATGGAAAAGAAAAATATATAAAAAATATCTACTTTTTCCACTATTCCAGAATTATTTGCAGAACAATAAAAATCAGTTTCCATTTAACTTCCAAAGTGAGAGGTTCGTTAAATCGTGTCTTGCCTTTTCTCTCACGTTGACGTATTGCATCAACGTGTAAAAGAAGAGAGGTTTAATGAAATACTTTGTCTTGTAGGATGGCCTATTTCGTATTTCATGGGAAATTATTTCTCTTCTCGTTATGTGACAATTATGAGTGTGAAAAATAGATATATATTTTCGTCATTTTGTCTTTCACTACTTATTTCTTATAAGAATATTTTTGTGCTTATTTTTATACTAATAATGCTGTCCAGTTACTCAGAGGGGTTTAGCCATTTTAATGAAACTGCACAATTCGTTTTAAATACTGATTACCTTCCTTCGTGGCTGTTAGAAAGCGAAGTACGAAATCTTTTTGAAAACACTAATCAGCTTATTAAAGACGCTCATTGTTTACCTCAACGGGAAGTAGGTTTGTGTGTTAATCATAAAATTCGCCACAAGAGAAAGAAAAAATGTAAATCCACATTAATGAATGGTGACGTTTCCATCGAACGCATTTGCTTACGATTCCATCAAAGAGGAAGTAGGAATACTGTGAGATATTTGGAACTTCGCGCTTGCAATGAATGGGGGATGAGACACATGTTTACCAGGAGTACGACAATCAAGGAATGCTTTGCCAAACTGAATCATCTTCTTTCAATGGACCTTCTCGCAGAAACCTTGATTTGTAACTTTAAAAAAGTATTAGATAAAGGTTCCTGCACTATTGTCAGCAATAAATCATCTTGTGCTGGCTGTGAGGTCCGTATTCAAAATTATATATATATATATATATATATATATATATATATATATATATATATATATATATATATATATATAATATATATATATATATATATATATATATATATATATATATATATATATATATGAGAGAGAGAGAGAGAGAGAAATAATTAATAGGTGAGAACAGTTCGCTTTCCTTTGTCCAAAATTTAATTAAAGGTTGTTCATATTGTGTGTTGTTATTATTCAAGGCAAAATTGTTTATTAATTTGTGCTTGTCATCATTTGATTCACGTTTAAATTAATTAAGTACTTGAAACTTGAAAGCCTGTCAATGGGGCATGACGTAATTATTACCTTTAGAATAAAATGAATAGTTTCGCTCACCATTATTATGGTATACTGGTTCTCCGTCCGAAGACATCACAATATTCGCAAATTACGGATGTATTGATCCAGATTTGATATGGGGTTCGGATATATGTACAAATACACTGTATTGGCTTTATTGAGTTATTTTTTTAAAATGGAAATGAGAAGATGAATATACAATCGTGGATACAAGACAAGGTTTATTGTTGGGTCATTATTGGTAAATAATAAATTTTATTGTTTGCTCGCGCCTGACCTTCTTTTAACATTGCAAATGTTGAGTCGGCTTTGGATGATATTTTAAAGCTGCTTATGGTTAAGTAAACCTATTGGGGAAAGGTGTGGTGGGGTGAGGGGGTTCCAATTACCTGAAAAACAAATGATTTTATGAGTATGACAAAAAGGGGAAAGAATAACATACCAGTAAATAATGAGAATAATAAGGATAATAAGAAGAACAAACCAATAAATAATGAGAATAATAAGAATAATAGCAACAATATCGAAAGTATTAATTAAATAAATTTGTTTGATAATTTTCTAAAATTTTTGAAAAATTTAATTTTTTTGAAATTGTAACATTTACGATATATATATATATATATATATATATATATATATATATATATATATATATATATATATATATATATTATATATATATATATATATATATATATATATATATATATATATATATAATATTATATATAATAATATGGAGCAATGACAAAGGATACTTTTATCAATCTGTTAAAAAAAAAAAAAAAAATAAAAAAAAAAAAAAAAATAAAAAATATGAGGTGAGAGGCAGTAGAATGCGTGGACCTTGATTCGAAATCAGTTTGTTGAATATGTATTCCGGTGCCGGCAAAATCTGTAATCTTCGACGTTTATATATATATATATATATATATATATATATATATATATATATATATATATATATATATATATATATATATATATATATATATATATATATATATATATATATATATATATATATATATATATATATATATATATATATATATATATATATATTATTATTTTTTTTTTTTTTTTTTTATTTTTTTTTTGAAAAATTAAATTTTCAGTTTTATAACAATCACACAACAATTTGTCCTTTTTCTGTAACCTTTTTTCCCATTAAAAAAAAATGTTTTATCAGTTCTACTAATGAAAAATAGTTTTGAATTTAAATGCAAATAGATTTGAATGGAAGTTTATTTGGAATAATTTTAAATTGAAGTGAGTCTTTTGACCAAAAAAAATTGACATAGTTCTTTGCAAAGAGATAATGGTGGTGATGAAGCGGAGAAGGGAGTGTTAAAAAGAGCGTTGGACAGGTACAGAAAGTGATGATTACAATGTGGGAGATGATGAAAATGATAATAATTATAAGAGCTAGGGGGAGAGTGAAAAAACTTTTGACAAGTACAAAAAGTGATGATGATGATAATAACGATAATAAGGGTGGTGGTTGGGCGAGGCAAGACTAGACTGGAGTGAGCTGGACTGCCGTGGGAAGAGGGAAAAGAACTTTTAACATAAATCCAGAAAGTATAAGTAAGATTACGTCTGACGAAAGAGATCTGACAACGACATGAAAAACAAGTGGAATATCTTTGAATTGGAAAAACATCTTATAAAAAAGAGCACTGACAAATTCTCACTAAAAAGTAGTTGTCGAGTTTTCAACTACTGTCAACTAAACTATTACCACATTTATATTAATTTTTAAACGCTTTTAGAACATATTTTGAGGAGGTAAAATTCTTTATGACTGAAATGAAAGGATATATAAAGGAAAAATAATGGCGGTATTGTAAGAATGTGAAGTGTTTGTTGATGAGAACTTACTGAAATGTAACACTTGGATTGTTTGAACAAATAATTCCTATGGATAAAGTTGGTAACGATCGTTCCCTACTAGGAATAGATCAATAACAGTTGACATCGATTCATAGAACTGTTATTTTAGGATATATCCCTGCATACAGGCGACGTTGCGATGAGTTAGGGTAGCATTAGGTTAGATATGAAATGCTACATAGGACGGTGTTTGCAGAGTCATCTGTCGAGTTACACAATTATAGCGACAAAAAATATATAGGGCTGTGGTTACTGTTTACTAACTGGCCAGTAGAGTTAGAAACAAAGACGACACATCATTACATTGATTATAAATATAAAAACATGCTAATAGGGCTGTTTTCGCCTTCTCGGATTAAACAATGTAATGAATGGCCGTCTGGGAAAACCGCAGTGGGTGTCATTGACCCAAACTTCTCATGCAGATGCAAAGCTCTTTCCGTCATTTTTTCCCTGCCAAAAACTAATTGTCAAAACTCATTCAAGGCTGACACATCCGTTATTAGAATGAAATAAATTTAGGCAATAAATTATGACACGCCATTTTGGGAAAATATTTTGACAATAATTTATTTCTGGAAATTTTAATCAAGCTAAATATATATATATATATATATATATATATATATATATATATATATATATATATATATATATATATATATATATATATATATATATATATATATATATATATATATATATATAGTATATATATATATATACAGTATATGTATATATAAGATTGCATTAACCGCATTTAATTAGTAAGCATAGATAAGTTGCGGGAATACAAAGAAGGCTTGCCATCTTAGGGGTCGAACCACTGCATGTTGCAAATGAGAAGCAACTTACTCAACGTTTTACCGCAAAGCTATCCTTAAAGGCAAAAAAATTTTTTTAAGAATATCTTCAAACGACTGAGCTTCTATCATGGCGATTTCACCAGGTTTTCACCCTGTCCTTCCATCGATCTTCAGTAAAAGACCGAGTACGTTGATTCTCAATTGCAACTTGAAAGGCGGTAGGTCTTCTATCTTCCTTCAGTTGAAACTTGAAAGGTGGAAGGTCCTCTTTATCTTCCCTCAGTTGATCTATGTTTACTATCTTATGTAGTCTTAAAATAATTTAAAATTTGAAGAACGAGGGAAAGACAGGGTGAAACCTGTTGAAATCGCCATGACGGGAATTTGGTTGCTTGAATTTGTTCTTGAATCAATGTTTTTTGGCTTTGAGGATAGCTCAGCGGTAAAACTCAGAGTAAGCTGATTCTCAGTTGCAATATGAAGTGTTCGACCACTGAAATAGCTAAATCTTTGTCTTCCCACAATTGATATATATATATATATATATATATATATATATATATATATATATATATATATATATATATATATATATATATATATATATATATATATATATATATATATATAAATTTTGCTTTGTAAAATTAATTAGATAATTCTTAATTAGAAATATGCATAAGTGCTTATTGCTTATTAGAATTTGTCTTTGAAAAAGAGTGAATTTTTATTTGTCAAAAAGAGCGTAAGCTCAAGCAGCAAGAAATAAATCGTTGCATCCCTTTAGGAACCTTTAATTATTACAGATTAAAAAAAAAAAAAAAAAAAAAAAAAAAAATTTGTTTCAGAATATCTGTTATTCATTCCCAATTTTTAAATTAAATATCCCTTGAAT
>SEYY01000934.1:204498-209498 GCA_009176605.1 Armadillidium nasatum
ATTAGCACACACCCACACATACATACATAACATGCATTCATACATACATAATACATACATACATATATACATAATACATACATACATACGTATATATATATATATATATATATATATATATATATATATATATATATATATATATATATATATATATATATATATATATATGTGTGTGTGTGTAGGTGTGTAGGTGTTTGTGTGTGTATATATGTGTATGTGTGTTAGTGAATATTTTCCGTTATATTTTAAATAGCCGAAACGAAAGAAAGTTATCTGATACGCGCAACAGGATCGCTTTGGCTCGTTTCCAAACTTCCATAATATTAAAATCATGAATCAACAACCAACATACATTCAGGCATACACACACATACACGTACACACACACACACACACACACACATGCACATGGAAAAGAAATCTCAGCTATTTAAATTTACCTAAATTGCGAGATGCCTTTAAATATAAGCATTTATATTTGTATTATATATATATATATATATATATATATATATATATATATATATATATATATATATATATATATATATATATATATATAATATATATATATATATATATATATATATATATAGAGAGAGAGAGAGAGAGAGAGAGAGAGAGATCCTAAATGCAGATATTCCTTATTAAATATGAGTATTTATACTGATGTCGATATGATTGATATTCACCATCGGTATTTGTTGGAGATTAAGATTAAAATGAGAAGGAGACCACACTATATGCAACATCAGCTTAGATAGATTATATGATATGCAATGCAACGTCAGCATATGTAGGTCACATAATTGTAGTAGATTTCCCATTACATTGCTGTTGTAATCTATCTTTGAAAATACGCTACATCATCGTATATAGTTGATCATATAATATGAAGTAACATATGAAGTTGGCCTTTTGCTGACATTCAACATTTCCTTAACATGGATCCATGTTTCCTACCATATCAGATACATTTAAACGAGAAGTTTCCAACCTTTTTTTGCTTGTAGACTCCATGTGTCCTAACTTTACGTATGTGGACCCCATATTTTCATATAACTTAGGCTTAGCTCATATTATCGACCTCCTCAAAGCTTCTGTGGTTTCTGAGTGTCTATATCGACTCCAGTTATGAAACTCTGATTTAAACGAATAAAGCTTTATCTACATCTTGTTGTAATGTCCTGATCCCAGACAAAGATTACTATAGAAATTATGAGGCTCAAAGGAAACCGCAGTGTTTTCCCCCAGCAGCCCCTTTTCAGTGAAGTGGACAGTCACGATATTATTATTAAGATTACTATTGAATTTAGTAGAATAGGACCTACTATTAAACTTTAAACCTGTAAATGCACCATTTCCTGAATAAAGCTTTATGAATGAATGAATGAGAATTGACATCTTGCGGTTAAAACTAGAACTACAGTTTTAGAAATATGACGTCATCCATACACGATGAATTTAAGAAAGAATTTTTTTCAATAGAAAAGGCATAAGTGCTGTAACTTATTATTAGGTAAACTTTGTCCAAAATAAATTAGTCTTTCAGGGTACAAAAGATGTAATTTAATATCGATTTGATAGAAGAAGGGTTAAAATATCCACTGATCCAATTTTCGATTTAACCGTTGAATGAAACGTTTTCCCAATTTGTCTCGTTTTAACGTTTAACTATAACAGGGCCATACATTTTTTTGTAACACAAAACTACACTGCAAAAAATTGTCCTAACGAATCGTTGGGACAAATGGCAAAGTCACAGTAAGATTTTCAGTAGAGAAAAGACATGTTAAACATAAGAAAGTCGCTTCACCGATTTATGTTATAATAAGAAATAACTGAAAAAATCTGCTGTGACATTTTTGCCACTTGTCCCAACGATTTGTTAGGATAAATTTTGCAGTGTAGCACCTCATCATTCCAGAAGGGAAGTTTTCTAGGAAGGCTCTTTGAAGGGTCTGCATGAGAAATCGAACCAGCAGCTTCAAGAACTTGAGTCACTCTACCATTATTCCACGGGAGTGACAACATCATCAAATATTGTTAATTTATTAATAACTTTAACAAGAGTCTACTTATTTTTTGAAGTGAGAGGTTCAAGATCCTTGGAGGTGGATAAAACCTTGTATTATTTGCAATAATTATTTAATCTTTTTTAGAACTGATGTTAGAAACCAAAACTCTACATCCACTTCACTTACTCTTTCGTATAACCTCTTCGCACCATACCATCTTAACAATGATGAATCGAGAATATTAGGATGTTTTGGCACAAAAGTAGCACCACACATCCGTATTTGTAAATAATAAATATAATCGAAAATGGATTAACATTATTAATTTGCTACATTTCATTTACATAAACTTTGCAAAATAATTTTCGAAATGCCAAAGAGGATTATATAGAAATGAGAATCTTTATGATATTCAAGATTTTAAGTTTAATTTTTTTTTCGTTTTATATTTAGAATCAAGAATACAGAAAATGTGAGATTTCACGGCATTCAGAACAGGAAAAAGAGTTTATAAAAAGCTTATTTGTTTTGTACGAAACTACACTTAATCTACAAGGTTGTACTCTGTGTTAAATGACTAAACTTTGCAAATTTTATATCTGCAAACCAATAAACCTTAAAATATGTTGGGGAGCTTAAAAGGTTCCAAGTGTTCTACCACCGCAGTGATGAAATTCAATTTGTGCATAAATTTTTGAAATAAAATGTTTTCTACACTGGTGGCAGCCTTAACCTGCGTTTTATATTAAAAAGGGGAAAAATCTTAGAATTTAATTATTTTAAATAAGGTCTAACATCCATCGTAAAAAAGGCATCATTTTAACTATTTGGATGTTATTTCGAATAACCACAAAAGTAGTTGTTAATTTACAAATTATAGATGAAGATTTAGATGAATTAATAAGAATTGGAATTTGGTTGCTTGAACTGAATCATAATGCGAATGCTGTCCTAAATATGTCCAAAAAACATATAACTAATGCATAACATTAATTAAAATTTTGTTCTCGCAACTGGTATAAATTTTGCTCAAATTTTTGTTCTATCCTCTGTTCCACTTCACTGAGGATAAAAGATTTTATTGGCCAGTATAGTATTGTGCCTTTCGGTGCTGTCGGGCACATTATTTCAGAATCCCGGTAAAGAGCGGTGAGGTTTTAAAATTACACCTACGGTGTATTGCATTGTTTTTTGCTCTTATTGTTGTGCCGTGCGGAAATATAAGGTGCCTGTCCTCCCCTATAATTCAGGTCAATGAAGAATTTATCAAACTCAATTATAGAGTGTCACTATCTTATTCCTGTAGCGTATATGGACATAAACATAATAGAACGATAAGAAGTTCATTTTTATACCACAAACGCGCATCCATCTTGAAAAATGGCTCGTTTTCTGCTACATTCCCCTTAACGAAGTCAATATAGAAAGCAATTTTATAGGTTATTATATATATATATATATATATATATATATATATATATATATATATATATATATATATATATATATATATATATATATATATATATATATATATATATATATATATATATATATATATATATATATATATATATATATATATATATATATATATATATATATATATATATATATATATATATATATATATATATATATATATATATATATATATATATATATATATATATATATATATAAATAAAATAAATAACACTCTTCTTTAACAAATCTTTATATATATATATATATATATAATATATATATATATATATATATATATATATATATATATATATATATATATATATATATATATATATATATATATATATATATATATTATTATTATTATTATTATTTATTTTAACATTGCAATAACCGCAATAAATAAGTTGGAAAATATAGAACACTTACGGGAAGACAAAGAAGGTTTTCCAACTACGAGGTCGAACCACTGCATGTTGCGACTGAGATCAACAAAAACTAGACCCTTTACCGTTAAGCTATCCTCAAACCCAAAAGAGTTTGATTCAAGAACAACTTTAAGCGAAAGAGCTCCCATCAAAGCATTATCACCAGGTTTTCACCATGTCCTTCCCTCGTTCTTGGGATTTTAAAATTTTTTTTCTAACATTGCAATAATCTCAAAATAAAAAAGTTGGAAAATTTTGTTGTTCTCAGGCGCAACATGCGTTGGTTCGACTCCGGGGGAGGAAAGTCTTCTTTGTCTTTCCGTGGGTGTTCTATATTTTTCCAACTATATATATATATATATATATATATATATATTATATATATATATATATATATATATATATATATATATATATATATATATATATATATATATATATATATATATATATATATATAATAAAAGCTAATTATCTTATTTTGAAAAGTTATTAAATTGTAAATTTCTGTTCTAATTAAGAATTGGACGTTTAATATCTGACAGTACGAAAATTTGTAGCTTATTAATGTCATTAATAGTTTCTGTAAGTAAAATAAGGCTAAATGCAAGTATTTTATTACACTTTACGTTAAAATTGTACATAGAGAGCGTCATGAGAGCTCTCAGTGAACGGCTGACAGTATTTTGCCTGTCTTAAGGGACGGCATATGACTTTGTTGGTGAGTAGCTGTAAAAATTTTTTTTTTTTAAATACGTGCATTGTTTCGTTCTACTTGGGAAGAGCTTCACGAACTATCAAACTAAGCAGATTTGGAATGCCTGAAGGAATGGCGTATGCCAACAGGGATGGCGTTTGCCTTTAGCCACTGCCACTGACCTTCGTTCTCAAAAAGAAAAGGAAACTATTATAGTGTTTATTTGCGAACCGAAAAATACGGATTTGTTATAAAACTGTGATCCTTCCGAAAGTACTCTCTAAAGATTTCTACTCTTAAAATAGGGCATGTCCATTTTTTTTTTTAATGAAAACAGAAAATGCAACAGTTTTTTTTTATTTGCTTACCCAGGACTTAATTTAC
>SEYY01000934.1:216998-219498 GCA_009176605.1 Armadillidium nasatum
ACGAAACTTCCATCTTTCTGTATCTATCCTTCTTTCTGTGATCTTCTCTCTAATTTCCTTTCGGGTCGTTCTATAGTAGCTGTTCTAGACGGTCACCGTTCTTACTTTACATCTATTATATTAATAGTGGTGTTTCTCAGGGTTATATCCTATCTCCAACACTTTTTCTGCTTTTCATTAATGACCTTCTCTCTATTACCTCATCTCCTATCCACTCCTATGCTGATGATTCCACACTTCATTACTCCTTCCAGTTTGAAAGACATCCCTCACAACAGCAGCTGATAGACTGGAGAAGGGTAGCCTTAGAACAACTAATCTCAGGTATTATACGTATTTCATATTGGGGCAGAGAAATGATCTCTCCACTCGACACAATTTTCCACACAACTATGTCTTCTTCGAAAACGCACAACTCAAACCTTCATCTGTTCTTAATATTCTCGGAGTATCCTTTTATCGTGATCTTTCTTGGAAAGATCACATTACTTCTCTTTAAACAAGCTTCTGAGAGGTTGGGTATTCTGAGGCTTCGGAATTACTTCACGCCACCCCAGGTGTTGTTCGCCCATGTATGGAATATGCTTCACACATCTGGGTTGGTTCCACTCATACAGTTCTCTTTGAGAGGGTGGAGTCTTGAGCTTTTTGTCTCATCAACTCTCCTACTCTTACTAACTCTTTCCAATCCCTTTCTGCCCCTTGCTATTACAACGGACACTGCTCTTCTGAATTCTCTCGTTGCATACCTCCTCCATTGAAAAGAGCTCGTGCTACACGCCTTTCTACACAGTCTCATCCTTTCTCTGTCCTACTCTCCAACCCCAGACTTAATCTCTATGCTCAATCTTACATATACTCTACAGTTAAAGTATGGAACACACTCCCTTTATCTGTTTTCCCAACTTCCTTTGATTTGCATACTTTCATACGCCGTGTATCTGGACATGTCGTCCTCCATCGATCAAGATAGGATTTTTCCCAACTCCAGTGAAATATTGTAGGCCTCCGGCCTTTGCCCACCAGTGGATATATATATATATATATATATATATATATATATATATATATATATATATATATATATATATATATATATATATATATATATATATATATATATATATACTTGTTTATTTTCACTAATAATGAAGACGAACAGTTCGTTGTACCTTTTGTCTCAGTTATACGTTCATGCAAAGATTGAAGCCCTTATTCAATTCATTTACTCATTCGTCGTTCAATATCTTTGAAAAGAATTCAATTTGTTTTACTCAATTGAAGAAACATGTCCCGATAAGCCGCTTGTCAATGTCTATTTTAACTCCGTTGGGTTCATTACGTAGAAAAGGATGCGCGCGCCCTTGCTAAATCTGAATGAATGAATATATATATATATATATATATATATATATATATATATATATATATATATATATATATATATATATATATATAGTAACCGATACATGTGTGGGAAGAAGAAAAATGAAACGATCCTCACTGTAGATGACGATTGATAGCGCATCATAAGTAGATAATAGAAGATAAGAATACAAGAAAGAAGGAAGGACGCTGATAATAAGGTGAAGTATAATAAGTGCAAATAAGATACATAAAGAATTGAGAGAAAGAGAGAGAGAGAGAGAGAGAGAGAGAGAGAGAGAGAGAGAGAGAGAGAGAGAGAGAGAGAGAGAGAGTGAGAAAGGGAGATAGATAGATAGATAGATAGATAGATAGATAAATAGATAGATAGATAGATAGATACATAAAGAGAGAAAGTGAAAGATAAAGATAGAGATAGAGTGAAAATTTGCTGATCTAATTATAAATAAATAGACTTGAAGAAAAGTCCGCGTTCAATTTTTCTTTTTTTTTAAAAAATTTATATCGAATGTAATGATCCAATTTCATCATCCATTTCTATATTTATATATATATATATATATATATATATATATATATATATATATATATATATATATATATATATATATATATATATATATATATATATATATATATATTATATTTTAATATATATATATATATATATATATATATATATATATATATATATATATATATATATATATATATATATATATATATATATATATATATATATATATATATATATATATATATATATATATATATATATATATATATATATATATATATATATATATATATATATATATATATATATATATATATATATATATATATATATATATATATATATATATATATATATATATATATATATATATATATATATATATATATATATATATATATATATATATATATATATATATATATATATATATATATATATATATATATATATATATATATATATATATTATAATATAATAATATATAATTAATAATATAAATTAAAATTAAATTAAATTAATTAAAATTTCTTTCATGGAAGATTCTTGAAAATTTTGATTACTTTTAGAGATTGTTTTTTTCTTATTTAGAGAAT
>SEYY01000934.1:224498-231998 GCA_009176605.1 Armadillidium nasatum
ATATATATATATATATATATATATATATATATATATATATATATATATATATATATATATATATATATATATATATATATATATGGATGGAATAATAATAATAAACAAATTTAAAATTTGACATAAACCTCAATCAAAGAGCTGCTATCTCACTACATAAATTATCAATTTTCTTTCATGCAAGATTTTGATATCGTTATCGGTTTTGTATCGGTCGTTTTTTACCGATACAGATACATACAAAATTTTTTTTTTTTACCGATAATATCTATAGCTATAGTTGACTCCATCCTTTATATATATATATATATATATATATATATATATATATATATATATATATATATATATATATATATATATATATATATATATATATATATATATATATATATATATATATATATATATATATTATATATATATATATATATATATATATATATATATATATATATATATATATATATATATATATATATATATATATATATATATATATATATATATATATATATATATATATATATATATATATTAGAGGTGGACCGGATAGTAATTTTTTACTATCCGCGGATGCGGATGCGGTTGCGGATATTCAATTGCGGATATCCGCAGATGCGGATGCGGATGCGGATAGTTTATTTTTTAAGAGTTTTTGCCATAGATTCTTGGAATTTTAAATATAATATCCAGAATCTATGTTACCAGGGTGTGGGACGGGGACCCAACTCTTGAACACCCCACCAACCTCTTTCCCCAACCTCCACCCATTTAGAAAAGGTTATATATATATATATATATATATATATATATATATATATATTATAATATATATATATATATATATATATATATATATATATATATAAATATATATATATAGCCAGTAATTCAATATTACCTTCACACTTCACAGTTTCACATATTCCATTTGAAGTTAATAATTGGTAAGTTATTTTTAGAAATAAAAGCTTTTGGGCTCTTTCAGGTGAAAGTTTGGTTCGCTTTTCGTCGTAAATGAGGCCTGCTCCACTGAAAAGACGCTCACTAGCAACACTAGTTGAAGGACATGCTAAATAAGTCCTTGCCAGCTCAGCAAGAAAAGGGAAACTTTTGCAATTATCTCTCCACCAAACCAGTTGGTCTTTATCTGCCTTCCAAACGTGGGAGTTTCAGATAATTTTCAATAATCGATATTGTATCCTTTGACACTTCTGACTGTGATTCTTCATCGCTGCTGGAAGCTAGAAGATCTTTCATTGATTTAGCAATGCTTAAGCTAACAGATTTTGTTTTTTTTGTATCTGAGAGCTTTTTGCTTTTTCTTGAAAGGCGTTATTTTAGCTGTTTCTATCATCTCATCGCATAAGCATCCTAATTTGATTTTAACATTCTGAGAAACAAGGGGTTTAAAAAATTTTGTTTTGTACCTAGGATCTAAAAAGGTTGCAATTGTATAAGCATCATCATTTTCCAGGTTTTCAAATCTGTCGTTCATCTCCTTCATTAATGTTTCAGTCATCCTTGAGAACTCCCTTAGACTTAATAACATTTGTTAACACAACTTTCAATGTTGAAACAAGTGGTATCACATCTGACAAACATGATTCAGCTGAACTTATTAGTTTGTTAAATCTTCAAAAGGCTTAAGAATATTAATACAATTATTTAAAATGTCATTTTCGTCAGCTGTTAGAGGCTTTATTTTTGTGCTGCTTGAAGCATAAAGGCAAATGGCCTCATTAATTTCGCTCATCCTCTCAAGCATATGCAAACTACTATTCCAAAGTGTTTGAATATCTTGCATGACAGAAAGTGGACGAACATTTAATCTTGTTTGTATTTTCTTCAGCTCATTTTGGGCTACAACGGAGTGATTGAAATGCGTAGCAATTAACCTTACATTTGGTTATTAAATCGGATACACATTTTTGACTCATAATGGAATTTTTAACTACTATCTGAGTTTGGTGTGCAAAGCAATCTACATTTTTCACTCTTGCCAGAGAAAGTGCTTTTTTTATATTTGTGCCCGAATCCCTGACTACGCAGTGCACTTCATTTAATGAAATCTTCCATTTTGTCAGCATCTTTTCAAATACAGTTTCAAGATAGTCGCCTGTATGGCGCTCAGAAAGAGATTCTGCATTCAATACAAAGTTTTGCCTTTGAAAGTTTTTATCGATTGCATGATACGTAATTTTTTACTATCCGCGCATGCGGATGCGGTTGCGATATCCAATTGCGGATATCCGCGGATGCGGATATTGGAAAAATGATGCGGATATCCGCAGTTGCGGATGCGGATGCGGATATCCGGTCCACCTCTAATATATATATATATATATAACATTTAGAATATAAGAAGATATATATATATATATATATATATATATTATATATACATAACTTCTGTTCTTTCTAAAGTTTTCGAATCTTTCCATAACAAGAATATTTGGAAACATATCAATTCTTCTAATATTTTCTCCAATCGCAGGTAGAACATTGTAAAGAAAGTTCCACTTGTGATTCTTCTCTTTTCTCTGACACTTAGTCCTCCGTTTTTCGGTCTATCATTGAATCTTTTTCTGTGGCGCTAGGCATATCAAAAGCCTTCTGTAGACTTTGGTTCAAAGCTATGCTTTCTAAGCTTTCATCTTTCCATATTCATCCATCTCTCTGTAGTCTTGTAAGAGGCCATCATTTATCATTTTAACCTATAAATAGTGGTGTCTTTGAAACTGTCCTGTCCCCAATTCTTTTCTATTTTTTGTTAATGGCCTCTCTGTTACTTCATCGCCTGTCCCCTCCTATCCTTCACCTTTTATTATTCCTTTGAACTTGAAAGGCCTCCCACGCAACAGCAGTTAATTTACGCTAAAAAAGTGGCCTTGGAGCACCTATCGCCTGATCTTTCTTGTATTTCAAATTGGGGCAGAGAAAAATCATTCTTGTTTTCAAGGCCTCTAAAACTCAATTCCTGCATCTTTCTGCTCATCATAACCTTCCACATAACTATGCTGTCTTCTTCGAAAACCCAAAGCATGCACATTCATCTCTCCTTAATATTTTCGTTGTTTCATTTTCGGTTATTTTTCTTGGAAAGATCGCAATATTTCTCTTTCTAATAAAACTTCTAAGAAGTTGTTCTGAGGCGCCTTCGGAATTTCTTATCATCACCCCAGTTGCTTGCTTTATGTAGGTGTGTTCGCCCCTTTATGGAGTACGCCTCACACATCTTAGGGAATTTCCACTCCTACAGTTCTCCCTGAAATGGTGCAGTCTAGGGTTTTTCGTTTTGTCGACTGTTTTGCTTTAACTAACTCTCTGCAGTCTCTTTTTGCTTATCGAATTGTTGTTTAACTTTTTCTATATTATCATATATATATATATATATATATATATATATATATATATATATATATATATATATATATATATATATATATATATATATATATATATATAATATATATATATATATATATATATATATATATATATATATATATATATATATATATATATATATATATAATATATATATATATATATATATATATATATATATATATATATATATATAATATATAAATAAAATAAAATAAAATAATAAAATAAATAATATATATATATATATATATATAATATATATATATATATATATATATATATATATATATATATATATATATATATATATACTGTATATTATTTGAACACTGATATTAATAATAAAATGATAAAAATTACATAAAGAATCGTGCAATAACCTCAAATTTTGGAGGTGAGCAGCGACGCAAACTTAAAAATGACGGATATTAATTTCATCAAGAAACAGAAAAAGGATTAAATGTAAATGTTAAATTTTAAAAAGCACATTTGTTAAGGCTTGAAGGGTTTATGTAACATGAATAAAGTGTTATGCTCCATTACTAAAATAGGGTTCTTCCCGTAAGTGGTGGTACCATCTATTAAAAAAAATAAAAAATAAATAAACTAATTTAGATCTACAGGAAGGCAATTTTATTGAGAGAGGTAAAAGTATTTCATTCTAAATAAAATACTTAAAACTTTTATATCAAGGTGACACGGTAGGGACAAAAAGCTTGATCCCAATTGGGTTTTTCCCAAAAGAAAACTCACCTGAGAAAAACTCATTACACTTGAGTTTTTTTTTTTTTTTTTTTTTAAATACGTTGAGGATGAAGGCATTTAAATTATAACATATTAATATTTTACATTTAATTCCTTTAATTTTCTTCCTAATTAAATGTTCTTTAAATTAAATATTTTTTTTAATTATTTCTAATGTAGTTAGAATACATTTAAGGAATTTCTTTGGAGTTATTAAAATTCCTCTATTTAAATTTTTTATTACCTAAGTTATTCATCATATATACTAAAGCAAAAAATTATTTATTAGGTACCAAGATAAACATTCAATATATATATATATATATATATATATATAATATATATATATATATATATATATATAATATATATATATATATATATATATATATATATATATATATATATATATATATATATATATATATATATATATATATATATATATATATATATATATATATATATATATATATATATATATATATATATATATATATATATATATATATATATATATATATATATATATATATATATATATATATATATATATATATATATATATATATATAAATAATATATTATTATAAAAATAATATATATATATATATATATATATATATATATATATATATATATATATATATATATATATATATATATATATATATATATATATATATATATATATATATATATATATATATATATATATATATATATATATATATATATATATATATATAAAGTCAAAAAAAAATTTTTTTAATTACTATTTTGAAAATTGAATTAAATTTTTTTGAAAAGAATATTCACCTTTGTTTTTTTGTGAGGTAAATTTTTATTGTCCCGTGATAAATTAAAATGATGACCTGGACACACCCAAATGACCTATCTCATAATGATAAAGTGACAATATCTTTATTTCCCTTGACTCTTTCTTCACTTTGTAAGAAATGACAAAGAACAAACGTTGTTGAGCATTTAGTCTCCTGAGGACTGAATGAATCAACTGAGGAACGCAATAATAATTACAATAACATGTGTCCTACAATTAATATTATTTTTTTATCTGTGAAATTAATAAAATTAATGTATTATAAAATATAATTAGTATAAAATATTTAATTAATTAAGTATCTCTCTCTCTCTCTCGACCGAGAGAGAGAGAGTTATATTTTTTGAAATGCTAATTTCGTTATTATTATTATTATTATAATTATTATTATTATTATTATTATTATTATTATTATTATTATAATTATATATTATTATATATATTATTTTATATATATTATATATTATTTATATAAAAATATATATTTGTATTCTTATTTTGTACATTATTGTAAACTTTTTTTTTACCTGAATAAATTTTTTTTTTATATGATTATTATTATTATTATTATTATTATTATTATTATTATTATTATTATTATTATTATTATTAAATTGTTTTGTAAATATTAATTAATCCTTTAACACCTCTTTGCATATTACATTTTTGCTAATAAATAATAATTAAAGAACTTATCTATAATTTTGACCTTAGACAAATTTCGTTCACCTCTCGTAGTCCTTTGAAACAGGAAGGCACAAATTCTAAGTCACCCAATCTTTTTTTCACTTCTACAAATTTGTTATATCTTTTTCCGATGCTGCGTTTTCGTAGAGGTCATCTCTTAGTTATCTTTCATTATAATTTATATTTTTTTTGGGGGGGGAGCCATTTTTATTAATTATCTTCCCATGTTAAATTATAATAGGAATATATATTACCTAATAGGAATATAAATTGCGTAACTTATCCAAACATTGCAAACATTAAAATTCAATTACTTTTTTAAGTACAAACAATTGAATATTCTTTCCCCAAATGCCTGTTAAATAATATGAAAATGAAATCTAATTTTATTTCCGACGCAGATATCATCATAAAAAACAATATAAAAGCGAACCGAAATGAGTTGCCTGTAATCTCGGAAGGTCAGCGAGGCGGAAAACTCACGCTCAAAAATTCTTCAAAAACTCGTAACAAGCAAGCAAAATTTAAAGAAATGTTTCGAAGAGGTTCACGAAAAATATATTTTGTTGGAATATTTTAGAGTTCATTCGAGAGAGGAGGCTTAAACTTCAATTTTTAAACACAAAGTTAAAAATAAACTTGCACTGATATGTATATATATATATATATATATATATATATATATATATATATATATATATATATATATATATATATATATATATATATATATATATATATATATATATATATATATATATATATATATATATATATATATATATATATATATATATATATATATATATATATATATATATATATATATATATATATATATATATATATATATATATATATATATATATATATATATATAAATATATATATTTTAGGAAATTTTTGAAAATACTACAAAATGGTCCAATCGGCAAATCCATAACCCCCGGAAATTTCTTTTTACAGCACAGTTTCAATTTTAAGCATGACATTCACATCAAGTAAGGTGTGCAGATTGTCAAAGCGTGCAGTGAAATTTTTTCCTCTCCATGACTTTGAATTATTAGACGACATGCTAATTTTCGTGAACATTTAAGTTCAAATTTTCATTATCTATTTTTTTTTTTTTTTAGAATAATCGTTGGTTCTTTTACGTACGGCGTTTTGACATGATATTCTGTCCGTGAGTGGTGAGAAACTGTAAACCAAAAAAAAAAAAAAAAAAAAAAAAAATTTTATTCTTTTAAAATTTGAAAAAGTTTTTTTTTTGTTTTTATTTATATATTAGTACAATCAGTTTCCATAATTACATTTTAAGTATATATTCAATAATAATAAATATAAATATTACATATTAATTAAAAAAAGCTTTCATTTATTTATTATTATTTTATTTTATTATATTATTATTACATTTTAGTACAATTTATAAATTATCATTTTTTTAAGTACATATTTTGGACCATGTTTTGAAAACGATCGCCAAATTTATCACCATATTTATTAAAATACTATTACAATTATTTATTTCAATTTTTACAGCACATAATTTATTTTTCAAACGATCTTATTATTTAGTTAAAATAACATGGTCAATTCTTATTTAAAATTTTTATTTTATATTTTTCATTTTATTATATATTGTACAATGAAAACTACAAAACAATTTTACAGCACAGTTATTTTAAGCACATCATATTATTATTATACAATGACAATAATTATTTCAAATATTTATTTTTTTCATTTTTGATTATGATTTATTATTAGATTATTTTTTACAAATTTATTATATTTTTGTTTTTTTTTTTTATTATTTTTATTATTATTGT
>SEYY01000934.1:234498-236998 GCA_009176605.1 Armadillidium nasatum
ACTGCTTTTAAGAAATTAGAGTACCTTATCCTAAATTTGGGTCCGGTACAATTGCCCTTCGTAAATAAGTTGGCGGTGGATAACTCCTTCCATTAGAATCCAAATGTATTAGGACTACTTCGATTCGGAATCCTAGTTAATGGGAATTTTTCCTCTTCATTTTTGACATACGATGCTGCAGTTATGCTAATCCGTTTTATTGCTACAACGCAAAACTTACATATATATATAATATATATATATATATATATATATATATATATATATATATATATATATATATATATATATATATATATATATATATATATTATACGGATGTGAAATTTGTTCTCTGTGGGGGCCAGAATTTGAACATCCGGTGATACGGATATGAATCTTTTTTTCTTTTTTTTTTTTTTTGGTTTTAAAAAAAAAGGAATCTCAAACTGTAAAAAGATAAGATTTTAAGATAAAAGATAATTAAGCTTACGAATGGGTCAACCAATATTTCTGGCCCGGTAAAGACTATGACGTTAACAATACTTTAAAAAGACGACACTATGGAAAGAATATAAATATCTTTCACGTTTGAATGTTTGATGAGGAATCAACTGCAAATTTTCTGAATAGCTGTAAAAATTTTGTGATAATTCTGCAAATGCTGAAACGGGTATTCACAAAATCAGTGCATCTGCATTATGGTACGACTGGCAACTTTTTATTCCACGTTTTCGGTTTCCTCAGAATGCTTCTCCTCGAGCCCAATGTTACTTTCTTCAGATGATATTTGAAGTCATCCTGAATGATTATTTAATAAGAGACGTCGAAATAATAGCCTTGTATTTTTAATAGTTTGATTTAAGATTTAAAATCTTTTTTTCCTTAGTGGGATATATATATATATATATATATATATATATATATATATATATATATATATATATATATATATATATATATATATATATATATATATATATATATATATATATATATATATATATATATATATATATATATATATATATATATATATATATATATATATATATATATATATATATATATATATATATATATATATATATATATATATATATATATATATATATATATATATATATATATATATATATATATATATATATATATATATATATATATATATATATATATATATATATATATATATATATATATATATATATATATATATATACTCTCCGAACTTCCTGTTTCCTCCTCCTGTCCTTCTAGAAAACGGAAATGTGTTTTTTTTAAAGACAAAAGCTTTAAAATCATCAGCTTTAAAATCAGCTCAAAAAGAATCCATTCTCTAACTTTAAATACTATTTTATGCTAAAAAGACTTTAAATTTATAGATTTTCATATAGATCATTCGATCTACTTCTTCAGATGCTCTGTTGATTGGGTACACTAAAGATAAGTTTGAAGTTAACCACCTCTTGTTGCAACATGCAATAGTTCGATCCCTGGGATGGAAAGTCTATTTTATCTTAGTGTAATTGATCTACACTTGCTAACTCACTTATTACAATTAGCAATCTTAAAATAATATATATATATATATATATATATATATATATATATATATATATATATATATATATATATATATATATATATATATATATATATATATATATATATATATATATATATATATATATATATATATATATATATATATATATATATATATATATATATATATATATATATATATATATATATATATATATATATATATATATATATATATATATATATATATATATATATATATATATATATATATATATATATATATATATATATATATATATTATATATATATATATATATATATATATATATATATATATATATATATATATACCCATTATATTTTCTGCACTTATGCAGAGAGATATGATTTGCACATGGAGTGTCTGCCTTTAAATGAGGAAACAAAAAAAGGCTTTAATCCCATTCTGCAATAGGAAACCTTTTCAATTATTTGTCTAATTATTCAGGCTTAGCTACAGTTTAAATTCTTCTAATTAAATTACTCGTTAAATGTTGTTTCAGAATATATATATATATATATATATATATATATATATATATATATATATATATATATATATATATATATATATATATATATATATATAATATATATATATATAAATCCTTTCTTTTACGACCAAAAGACAACAGTTTATCAATTTCCACAAAAATTGAGAAATATATATATATATATATATATATATATATATATATATATATATATATATATATATATATATATATATATATATATATATATATATATATATATATATATATATATATATATATATATATATATATATATATACATAAAGAGGGCTTACAATTATATTACCATTTTAAAGGAGAAAACAAATCTAAGACTGAGAAATTTAAGTGTAAATATTGTAAACTGAACTGAGAAGTTGCTTGGATTGTTCAGACTTTTTTGAAATTTTATTGA
>SEYY01000934.1:249498-269498 GCA_009176605.1 Armadillidium nasatum
GAAGAAGAAAGAAGAAGGAAGAAGATTAGAATGAAGATTTTGAATAAGGCATTTGCCTGAAGAAGTAGTTTTTCAAGTGAAGATTAGACGCTAAGGACTTACCGACATTGAATAACGTGACAATGTAAACCTTGATGGTGCAGCGTTTGTCCTAATTTGTGGATAAGCTGTACGCTTGTATAGGGAGACAGGCCTAGCAAACCAACACTTCAATTTTTATTGCTTTCAAAATATTAATACTAATTATTATTATTTTTTTTTTTTTTTTTTTTTTTTGGTTATAAGAATTTTTTTTTAAAAAAAAAAAAAATAAAAAAAAAAATAAAAAAAAAAAAAATAATATATATATATATATATATATATATATATATATATATATATATATATATATATATATATATATATATATATATATATATATATATATATATATATATATATATATATATATATATATATATATATATATATATATATATATATATATATATATATATATATATATATATATATATATATATATATATATATATATATATATATATATATATATATATATATATATATATATATATATATATATATATATATATATATATATATATATATATATATATATATATATATATATATATATATATATATATATATATATATATATAGTATATTACAATAAAAATTATTTTGTGTAAATAAAATGTTAGTACTTCATAGGATAGATTTTATTTTTAATTAGTTCTCCAATTTCATAGATTTCCTTCATACTATTTTTACCAAGCACTTTGAATGGTATTACTTTACAACTATTTTTTATTCGTAACTATAGTGCATGCACACACACACACATATATAAAAATATGTATATATATATATATATATATATATATATATATATATATATATATAATATATATATATATATATATATATATATATATATATATATATATATATATATATATCTTATTTACTCACTTGTCTACACTCCGAATTCTTTTCTGGTCTTTCTATAGCTACTGTTGTAAACGGCCACCGTTTATCTATTAAATCAATTAATAGAAGTGTCCCTCAGGAATCTGCCATTCCTCAATTTTCATTCTGCTTTCATTAATGGACTTTCTCTCTATTACTTCATCACCTATCCACTCCTCCTCCCTTCATTACTCTTTTCATCTTGAAAAAGGCGACCCACCCAACAGCAGTAATTAACGCTAAGATTGTGACCTTGGATTAGCTAACCACGAACCTTTCTTGTATTTCTAATTAAAATACTGGAAGCGTATTTCTTTTCAATGCCTCAGAAACTCAATTAATCCATCTTTCTACTCGACACTACCTTCCACACATGTATCACATCATCTTCGAAAACACACAATTTAAACCTTTGTCTGTCTTTAATATTATCTGTTTTTTTCTTTTTTCTTGTGAATTTTCATGGAAGGATCACTTGCTTCTTTCTAAACAAGCTTCTAAAAGTTTGGTTGTTTAGAAACTCCATCGAAATTTCTTCACGCTACTCTAGTTGTTTGCTCTTTATAGGGATGTTGTTTTCCACTGTATGGAGTACACTTCGCATATCTCTGGTGGTTCCACTCATACACCTATCCAGGAAAAGGTGGATTCTATGGCTTTTCGTCTTATCAACTGTTTCGCTTTCACTAACTTTCTTCTGTATCTTTCTGTCTGTAGAGCTGTTGTGTCACTCTCTGTTGAATTTAAACCCTAGTTCGGATACCTCCTCCACTGAGAAGGGCTCCTGCTACATACCTTTCTACATAGTCTCATCTTTCCCTGTCCAATTCTCTGACCCCAGATTTAACATCTATGCTCAAGCTTACATGGACTCTACTGATAATGTCTGGAACACACTTCCATCATCTATTTTCTCATCTCTCATTGAATCACACATTTTCAAACGCCATGTATTGAGATATTTTTGTCTTTAATTTGGACTCTGCTTAGAATTTCCAATTCTGGTGAAAATAGTAAACATCAGAACTTTGATCACCAGAAAAGGCATAATATATATATATATATATATATATATATATATATATATATATATATATATATATATATATATATATATATATATATATATATATATATATATATATATAGTAAAGAATAAGAGATAAAAGATAACTGTTAAAGATAAAGAACATCCACATGCTAAAAGGGAAAAACATATTTTCCTGTAAGAGAGAGAGAGAGAGAGAGAAAGGCAAAAAAATGAATGATCGTCGCTCTGAAATTGGTCTGTCTGCTAAGAAATAATTCTATGTGTAAATTATCGTAGCCAAAGTATTGGCTTTTATTAAAATAAATAAAAGATAAGAAAAACGAAATGCAATAATAAATGGTTTAGTAGAGGAGTTGGTAACTAGGTAACTAGTTGATATAGCAAATTATAAGAAGCTGATATATATATATATATATATATATATATATATATATATATATATATATATATATATATATATATATATATATATATATATATATATTGTATTGTACTGGGAGTGAATAGAAAATAGGCAGATTATGTTATATAGATAAGTACTTGTTAGGTATTAAAGGTGTTAGATTCTTTAAGCTTGAAGTAGATATGTCGTTATAGTTAAATAAATAATGCAGATGTTAAAAATATGTATAAATATTCCAGTTAATTTACTATGAACAGATAAATAATCGATTTATTATGGAATAAATTTGATGTATATAAAATAAAGATGTATAGATGTTTGGTTACTGTATAGTTGAATATAGGATCATAGTTTATAGATCAGTTACACTGTAAATATTTTCCAGTTTCAAAAGTGTTGCAGTGAGATTTTCAATAGAGAAAAGACATGTTATGCATAAGAAAGTGACTTCACCGATTTATTTTCTAATAAAAAAATAAGTGAAAAATTTTGTTGGGACATTTTTGACATTTGTCCCAACGATTCGTTTATGATAATTTTTGCAGTGTAAAGGTAATTTGATCATTAAGTAAAATTGTTAGGTAAAAAAATTGTACGGTAGTTCAAGTAATTAAAAAGGTAGTTAGTTATTACTTCATACAGCTGACATAATTTTTAGAATTTTTTAGAATTTTAGAAATTTATTTTAGAATTTTTTATAGTTTTTTTTAGAATTTTATTTTAGAATTTTTGAAATTTGTTTTAGAATAGACATTTCAAAATTTCACTGCAAATATGACTCAACGAAAGTGACAAATATATATCATTAGATTTATTCCTTTTTTATTATTTGGAAAATAAATTTTTGGAGCTATTTTCTTTGAAATTGTCTTTCTTTCATTAAAAATTTCGTTGGGACATTTTTGTGATTTTGTTGGAGCATTTGTTGACATTTTTTGTCATTTTGTTGGGACATTTTAGTAATTTTGTTTGTACATTCGTTGTGACATTTTAGTCATTTTGTTCGTACCCTGGCAGGTAAAAAACTTCCTTAAAAGTTTCCCTCCTCAAATAGGGTAAAATGCCCTTGTAATGCCAACTTAAAAAAAAATCAAATATATTTACTGTTTTTAAAATGATTACTATTTTACAGTTAATATCTGTCGAGGTGTAAGTGTTAAGAGCAAGACAGAAATCCGACATAGGTTCCATCCCGATTTCTACTCAGGAATCCAACGTAGGTTCCGACACCGATTTCTACTCAGGAATCCGATATAGGTTCCTACCCCGATTTCTACTATTTTGGATTTTCGGTTGCAGCCATTGAAAATCATATGATTCCGATTCCAGTTGTAGTTCTAATTCCAACTAAGGCTTCGTCCTCAAGCAATTGATGACCCTACAGACCAACGAATATTCTCTCCTTAACTAGTATTTTGTTATTTAGCCAACTATGGAGATTTGCTGCAAATGAAATACAACAAATATGTGGTGACCACGATTTATCCTGTTCACCACCTTTACAATGAATTAATGGTAACATTGTCTTATTTAATGGAGTAATTTTACGTATCTAGAATGCAAAGATCATTTCAACACACACACAACAAAAACTATTCACACTATTACCACATATTAAATTGAAATTTAATTACTTTGAAACACAGAGTAGACAATGTTTGAAATGAGTAAAAATCAATTTGAAAAAAAAAAATGATTCACACTGAAGACCCGCACGATTTAGGTCTCTGTTAAGTTCAGCAAAACAAATTTACATCATCAGTATAGTTTACTTTAGTATAAGAATGTTCAGTAAATGTTGCCAACTCAATAAATTCGGAATTTCTTTGGCAAAATTTGAATTTTTAACATTAATAACAGAAATTCTTATTTTTCATGAAAATAAGAGCTAATTGGTAGCTCTAAATGTCAGATTTCTATTTTAGCGCATTAAAATAGAAGAAGAATTAACTATTTTGAAGTCGGAAAGGATTTCAATACTTGTAATTTTAATGGGCGTAATTTTAATAGGTGTAATTTTAACACATATACATGCATGCGTTTAAGAACTTTTTCCAAGTATCTTGATCTTTTCAATGAATATAAAAATTTTCTATTATTCATATTTTTTTGGGGTTGATAGAAAATTATATCATATAATATCAGTGGTCCAATATCATTGAAATTGGGTAAGATACTAGACCAATGGTTAGTTTCCAATCTTTTTTTGCTTGTGGACCCCTAAGTTCTAACTTTACGTATATATATATATATATATATATATATATATATATATATATATATATATATATATATATATATATATATATATATATATATATATATATATATATATATATATATATATATATATATATATATATATATATATCAAGGACACCACAATAGTATAATCCTGAAAACTATCCCCGTAACACGTACGGCCAACTTACTGAAGAGCCATCAATAATATTTAGAGGTGTCTACGCAGTTTTAATGATAAAAAGGATGCATTTCCTTATTTAGTTTTAGAATGCTTTCTTCGTCATTAATATAAAATACTTTTTTTTTTGTTTAATTTGCATTAAATTCTAAGACAAATTTCTAAAATTCTAAAACAAATTTCTAAAATTCTAAAAAAAAATCTAAAACAAGTTTCTAAAATTAAAGCCTTAATATCAAAAAAAAATCTAAAACAAATTACTAAAATTCTAAAAAAAAATTCTAAAACATTTCTAAAATTCTAAAAAAAAATCTAAAACAAATTTCTAAAATTAAAGCCTTAATATCAAAAAATTCTAAAACAAATTTCTAAAATTCTAAAAAAAAATTCTAAAACAAATTTCTAAAATTCTAACAAAAACTCTAAAATTGTGTCAACTGTATTAAGTAATAACTAAGTTATAAATTTTTTTTTGTAATTTTATTTATTTTTTATTGAAAGTTGCTTTTTAAAATTATCTCGTAATAAATAGATAACTATTGAACTGTATATTAAAAAAGTCTTCTAACCCACACAAATGAAAAATCCCAAAATGGGACTTTTGTATAAGGCATATTTCTTGAAAAATTTTTTATACATAAAAGCTTTAAAACTTACATATTATAGAGTCCATATTTTAAATTTTTTTTTTACAGGATACCAACATTAACTGCATGGCAGTGGATCTTTCAAGGAAGGGGTAAAATTCTTAAATAAAATAACCCACCCAAGTTCAAGTCCTCAGATAAACACAGACGCAGGATTTAAAGAGAGGATAATTAAATAAAACAGGAAAAACAAATGATGGTTGGGAATTCCACAGAACAGAAAACACCGAAACGAGCAAGCCTGGAATTTCCAAAATTCACACAAAATTCATGATAGAGCAAGAACACACCTTGGGGCTGCGAGGGCGATGTAATGGTGGTAGAATGCTAAAGGAAAACTTACTTGAGTACCTACCGTTATAATTCCTATAGATAAATTAATCTCAGCTTGGTTACTTTTTTTTCATTTTTATTTCGCTTTTTGAGGAAAAAGTTTTACGTTTTTGAATATTTCTCGAATTGCAAAAAAAAAAAAAAAAAAAAAAAAAAAATTCTTTACCACATTTTTTTTAAATGTAACAAATTAAATGGACACTAAATATATTATTATTATTATTATTATTATTATTATTATTATTATTATTATTATTATTATTATTATTATTATTATTATTATTATTATTATTATTATTATTATTATTATTTATTATTATTTTATTATTATTATTATTATTATTATTATTATTATTATTATTATTATTATTATTATTATTATTATTATTATTATTATTATTATTATTATTATTATTATTATTATTATTATTATTATTATTATTATTATTATTATTATTATTATTATTATTATTATTATTATTATTATTATTATTATTATTATTATTATTATTATTATTTCATTAGCATTATTACTTTTTTCTAAATGGTGTTAGGTGTAAGGCCTGGAATCTGGAATGTTGGGTGTAAAATACAAGTTTCTGAATTCTATGATTCATTTTTTTTTCTTTTCTAAATTTTACGCGATCAAGTTTTATTTTTTTGTTTTTGGGCAAAAGTCAATTTGATTTTATCTGACTTCTAAAAAGGATTAGAGAAATTTGCTTCTCAATTGCGATGTTGCAACGTATCTTACACCAACGTTTATAACACTAAATTTACGTACTCAAAAACAATTTTGAATATTATAAAAAGTTGGAGTAATATGTTTTGCATAGAAGGAAAAAAAATGTAGAAAAAAACAATTATAGATAGCTATGTTATTTAACTTATTTATTTAAGATATTAATAAATTGATACTTGGGTTAAAACCAAATTGACTGCTGAGTAAATAATAAATCCGATATTATTTTAGAAAATAAAAAGATACAAAACAGAAAGGTGTCGTTGTTGTTGTTGTTGTTGCTGTTGCTGTTTTTTTTTTTAATGCTGCCGTTAAAGTGCAAAGCAATATTTGAATGAATACAAAAAAAAAAAAAAAAACATAAAAATAAAACAAAGAATCCAACACAAGTTCACACTTAAATTCCTTAGATGTTAGAGACACCATCTTTACAGTGAGGAAGATTATATTCCGGAGGAAACAGAACATGGAAGAGAATTCCACTCAACAATAGAAGTCTATTAACCACTATTTTCGAACTTTTAAATGTTTGTATTATGTGGCAAGTGTGAATGTGTGATTGTGAAACAAATTCATGTTACTGTAATATATATATATATATATATATATATATATATATATATATATATATATATATATATATATATATATATATATATATATATATATATATATATATATATATATAATCTCTTTCTCTATCTCTCTCTCTCTCTCTCTCTCTCTCTCTCTCTCTCTCTCTCTCTCTCTCTCTCTATATATATATATATATATATATATATATATATATATATATATATATATATATATATATATATATATATATAATATATATATATATATATATATATATATATATATATATATATATATATATATATATATATATATATATATATATATATATATATATATATATATATATATATATATATATATATATATATATATATATATATATATATATATATATATATATATATATATATATATATATATATATATATATATATATATATATATATATATATATATATATATATATATATATATATATATATATATATATATATATATATATATATATATATATATATATATATATATATATATATATATATATATATATATATATATATATATATATATATATATATATATATATATATATATATATATATATATATATATATATATATATATATATATATATATATATATATATATATATATATATATATATATATATATATATATATATATATATATATATATATATATATATATATATATATATATATATATATATATATATATATATATATATATATATATATATATATATATATATATATATATATATATATATATATATATATATATATATATATATATATATATATATATATATATATATATATATATATATATATATATATATATATATATATATATATATATATATATATATATATATATATATATATATATATATATATATATATATATATATATATATATATATATATATATATATATATATATATATATATATACTATATATATGTATTAAAATTCCGATTTTATACTCTCTAAGTGGGTAATTATATTAAAGAGGCGCTCACAGGAGCATTCAAACACAAATTTATTTCATACAAATGCCATACTCCTTCGAGTTGCAAATATTATATATACCTGTACATGCATCTTCATATATTATTATTATTATTATTATTATTTTTATTTTTTTATTTTTTTTTTACTGTTGATTATTATTATTATTTTTACTGTTGAGTATTATTATTATTATTATTATTATTATCATTTTTTTATGTTAATTATTATTATTTTATTATTTTTACTGTTATTATTATTTATTAATATAATTATTATTATTTTTATTATTTCTGTTTTTAGTTCATGAGAAGTGAAAATTTTGTTGGATGGGAATGATAGCAGCATCTTTGGTTCCTCTTATTCAATTTTGAAAGTCTTTTTCTGGATCTTGACATTCAAAAAACTAAAAAATCTTCCTTATTTTGAAATTCAATGTATTTTAGAAATATTTAAGAAAGGCCTCTTCTAAAGCTTCAGGCTCTTCAGTCTCTTCAAACTCTTCAGGCACATCAGCAATTCAATTTCACAGTTGATGAGATTCGCAACCTAACTGACTGTATATGATTTAATCTTTGGAAAGTGATTAGAGACAGTTCCCTAAGGTTAGTAAGACGTCCTATAAATGGGCCTTGTTATATCCAATAGATCTCCACGACCCCCATAAACTACAGTTAAATGTGCTTTTGATATACTTTCAGTCGTCAATGCAGAAGCTTTAATAAAAAATCTTCTCTCTTGTGAAAATGTCATTTATTTTATATATCTTGTTTTCCTAAAAATTAAGAGCTTTGAATAGGGCTTTGCCCGTGAGTGATGGTGCTGTGTAAATAAATTGGTTCTTCATTTGTTTAGTATTAACTCTACAACGATTCTGAGGTGAATGAAAATTAGCTTGCACCTTGCCTTGGTAAACTATTTCGTTTCTGTCTCTCTATTTTGACCTTTCTTTATTGCTGGAAACTTACGCTCATTCAGCCTGTGTAGAAGAAAGAAGACCCCTCTCGAACTTCTAACTTTCGTCTTATTTCTTTAACCTTCATTCTTTCTAAAGTTTTCGAATCTATCCTTAACAGGAAGATATGGAAACGTCTTAATTCTTCTAATCTCATCTCTGATCGCCAATTTGGCTTTCATAAAGAGCGCTCCACCGGTGCTGATTCTTGCTCCTCTGCTCTTAGGTGTTCCGGTAAATCTTAAGATATTAATAAATTATTAAATATTAATAAATTGTTTCTAGCGTTAGAAATTTTGATAGAGTCTTCTGGTTCAAAGCTTTGATTTCCTAAATTACCTCTTTCGAAATCTATCCTTCTCTCTGTGATCTCTTTGATTTTCTTTCTGGTCGCTCTATAGCAGTTGTTGAAGTTGTCCACCGTTCTTCTTTTGAATTTATAAATAGTGTTGCCCTTCAGGGACCTGTCCAATTCCCAACTCTTTTTTTCTATTTTTCATTAATAACCTTCTCTCTTACTTCATCACCTATCGACTCCTAGGAAGATGACTCCACCTTTCATTGCTCCTTTTACTTTGAAAAATGCCTCTCTAAACAGCAGTTCATTGACGCAAGAAAGGTGACCTTAGAGCAACTGACCTATATTTTATTTTAAATTTCGACAGAGGAAACATGGTCATTTTCAATGTCCTCAAAAACTCAATTCCTCCACTGACATCTTCGAAAACACTAGACTCAAACTTTCATTTGTACTCAATATTCTCGGTGTATTCATTTTCTCGTGATTTTTCTTGGAAGGATCACATTAATTCTCTTTCTAAACAAGCTTCTAAGAGGTTGGGTGTTCTGAGGCACCTTTGTGATTTTTTAACGCTACTCCAGTTGCTTGTTCTTTATAGGGGTGATGTTCACCCCTGCATGGAGTACTCCTCGTGATGAACCTTTCGAAAAGGTAGGGTCTAGGGCTCTTTTAAAACTCTCACGTCGCATACCTCCTCCATTGAGAAGGGTTCGAGCGACACGACTTTCTACATAACCTCCTCTTTCAACTTCCTTTGACTTGTACACTTTTAAACACCGTGTATCGGGACATGCCAACCATTAATGACCATATTTCTAGTATTTTCCCAACTCTGGTGGAAATTTGTAAGCCTCTGGCCTTTGCCCACCAAAGGAGATAATAAAGAAATATATATATATATATATATATATATATATATATATATATATATATATATATATATATATATATATATATATATATATATATATATATATATATTATATATATTTTATATATATATATATATATATATATATATATTATATAGTATATATATATATATATATATATATATATATATATATATATATATATATATATATATATATATATATATATATATATATATATATATATATATATATATATATATATATATATAATCTGAATAAGATAGGTTTGTGCTTTTGAAGAAAAGTGCAAAAGACGGCGTCTCTGTTTAAATTTAAAATGTTGTTTTATGAAAGCTTAAAATAAATATTTTAGCAGCAAAAGTTATAACAACATTAATATAAATGATTTAAATACTATATAAACATAGAAGCTGGTAGGATATTGCTTTTAAAGTTAAAAAAACAAATAAGCCAAACATCTTTTTTTCTTCTTTTTAATATTCTTTACACCCTGGTATATATATATATATATATATATATATAATATATATATATATATATATATATATATATATATATATATATATATATATATATATATATATATATATATATATATATATATATGTGTGTGTGTGTGTGTGTGATCTTTCAGGTACGAATCAATTTTGTGATAACTTTTCCCTTTAATAGTTTTGTAAGTATACAACGTCCTTTGCTTGATCCCCTGAAAATATATATGAGACTTCTTGACGTGCTTGTTTAGGGCTTTTTAATGGTGCTATACCCTAATCGTCGACAGGTCAAACCGTAGACGCTTTTAACAAAAATCTGTCTATCGTTTTCCATTCAGTTATATACTGTCTACGATTTGTCCATACTCTAAAAAAATTGTGTAGACCGTTTGACCAACATCGTATTTTTTTTATATCGATACAATCGATTATGTAAGCCTACTTTTTTTAATTTTTGTACTATAATATTATAAATATATTTTTTTAATTTTTAATATATTATTTTAGTAGATGCATGGCACACGAACATTTGTCTACGGGGGGCTCTGCCCCCCGTACCCCCCGACCCGTGAGTGATGATGATATATATCTTCCGATTAATCGATATCGATTTATAGTGTCGACGATTTGGACGACTTGTAAAAAGATGTTGTCTACGTTTTGGACAAAAAAAAAAAGTTGTCTACGTTTTGGACGCGAGGCAAAATCTTGTTTTTGGCTTGTCGACGATTTTACCTGTCGAAGATTTTTCCTGTCTACGATTTGGGGTAATCCCCTTTTTAATTTGTATGAAAAACAGTTCAATGCTTATGAAAGTTGCTGTCAGAATGGGATCGAGATACTCTGTGGTGCAGCATGGCTTTGCGAGAAACATATTGGTCAAGTGTAAGGTGACTGTTGCATCAGGATCTATATTTTCATCATTATAAGATTCAGCTGGTGCAGGAATTGAACATTTTAACCTCAACAGACGAATATTTTGCAAACGTGAGGATGAAAATGAAGAAATTATTGAAAGCTTGTGGATGACTGGCGAAATACATTTCATGTTAAGTGAGAAGAGGAGAAAAGTGAAAAATTTGTTAAGATACTTCTTGCAACCAAAGTTATATCAACCAAATACTTGAAAATAAGTCAAACATTTGACATGAAAATACTTGAAAATAAGTCAAACATTTGACTTAAAAATACTTGAAAGTATGTCAAAATTTGACTTGAAAATACTTGAAAATAAGTCGAACATTTGACTTGAAAATACTTGAAAATAAGTCAAACATTTGACTTGAAAATATTGAAAAATAAGTCAAACATTTGACTTGAGAAAACACTTGAAAATAAGTCAAACATTTGACTTGAAAATACTTGAAAATAAATCAAACATTTGACTTGAAAATACTTGAAAATATATCAAACATTTGACATGTGATAGTATTTCCTCTTCTCTTTATATACAACAGAAAAGTGTAAGTACCGATACTCCAGAGAAACTGTATTCATGTCCAAACCCAGATTTAACTAAATCAGACAGCATCTTATAGTGATGACATCACTTAACCAGCAAGGCAAACATGTTACTAAGTAACTTTTTATGGGGATATTTACAGACGGTGGCGTACGAAGATATTTCAACCGACTTTGAAACACGAACAAAAAGGAAATAACTATTGTTTTGTTCATTCGTCAGTCTAAACATGAAGATTTATTTCTTTTACTTATTTTATATAACCCTTTCCGAGGAGGGGACCTAAAAGGAGTTACGTAGGGTTGCTCTTCTTTTTTCATTACTTAAGTCTGAGATAAGAGGGGTATCTTCTAAAGAGTATAAATCATTTGGGAAAAGTAAAAGTCGGAGTTGAATTAGCTAACTCCACAGTGAACAGTTTAAAATCTCGCCTACGTGTTTGTAAATGAAGTTTCACTGGGCAGTTAATATTTATTTATAAATGCCTGTTTTTACTTTCTAGACACTATTTTTATTATATATATATATATATATATATATATATATATATATATATATATATATATATATATATATATATATATATATATATATATATATATATATATATATATATATATATATATATATATATATATATATATATATATATATATATATATATATATATATATATATATATATATATATATATATATATATATATATATATATATTATCATTATCATTATTATTATTATTATTATTATTATTATTATTATTATTATTATTATTATTATTATTATTATTATTATTATTATTATTATAATTTTTTTTCCTTTCTAGATTTTATTTTATTTTTTTTAATATATATATATATATATTATATATATATATATATATATATATATATATATATATATATATATATATATATATATATATATATATATATATATATATATATATTATATTATATTAAAAGAAACAAAAAAAAGAATTTAGTTAGAAGTTAGAAGTAACCTTTGGTCATTAATGAATGATGATTTTGTCGCAGTCGAGACAAGTGAAGAATAGTTCTTCGCGCATGGTTTTAAAGGCTGGGAACCTTTTCAATTAGGATTTCTTCCCATGTACGATTGCAGGAATGCAAAATCTCTGCAATCGACACTACCCTGCATCATGCGGGATAAAGTGCATTGCATAAAAAAAAAAAAAAAAAATATATATATATATATATATATATATATATATATATATATATATATATATATATATATATATATATATATATATATATATATATATATATATATATATATATATATATATATATATATATATATATATTTTAATTATTATTATTATTATTATTATTGTTATTATTATTATTATTATTATTATTATTATTATTAATTCGTATTTACTATTTTAATTAATCTTATGCGTAATACCAATATATTCATATTTCTTGCAAACGTAGAATACATGCGCAATATATATATATATATATATATATATATATATATATATATATATATATATATATATATATATATATATATATATATATATATATATATATATATATATATATATATATATATATATATATATATATATTGTTTATATAGGTTTATTTGTTTAAAAATGTATACGTTTATATGTATAAATATTTGATATTGGTTAAAAAAGTTTAATGTTTTTACTTCATTCTTAACTTGTTTTAACACCTCTAAGTTTTGAATCATAATTAGCCTTTTGTGACATGACCTATTTATGTAAATTCTTCATTTTTTTTTCAATGTTTCTTATCGGACTCGTTTTCGTCCCCCCAATTCCTGGCATGGTTTCCCCTCCCTTCTTTCTCTCAACCCCATATCACAACAGACTCCTTTTTTGTTGCCAGCGATATGTCTTTTAGTTCTCTGGTGTTGTGTTTGGGTGTTAGTGTGTGTTGTTTTTTTTTCGTGATAGAAATAAAGAGTGCCCAGAGATTGACCCTCTTTCGTTGCAAACAACTGTGGGCACAAGAGAATCTCCCTATTTAAAATCCCCCTTGTGGGCGTCATGGGTGTGAGGACGCATGCCCGCCCGTATTGATTGGGTGTGAGACGAGCGCAGCTCACTCAGTTTTTCTCGCGATGAGCGAGTGAGTGCTTGTTCGATTCTCCTTCTACGGCGCCCACGCCCGCGACAGCGTTAGCGTCGTTGTGTCTGTCGGCGCTTCGCCCACGAACGCCCTCATCCCGCCCATGAGAGAGTTGGGTGGGCGGGCCAGCCCCGCCGCCCACTGCCGCCCATCTGCGTTCGTGGGCGGCGAGTATGGACTGTTTTGAGGCAGGCGAGGGTTATGCTCTGCCGGCACACTCTGCCGTTCCTGCTCCTCGCGCTCTTCTTCGCTCTTGGCCTTGGCTTAGCCGCCCAATCGCGCCCGCACGCCTACACACGTTCGTTGCGCCCAAAAAGGAATCACGCCCCTGAGGCAACTAACTCCAGCCTTCGCCTCGAATACCCGGAGTCCCCGGGGGGGCAGTGCCCCCGGGGTCGTCGGGGCCCCCCGCCACTTTCGGAGCTGCGGACAATGATTGATACCCACATGCCCTATGACCCAACGCCCACACGGGCATTGACGTGCCTTCCCACCCCTCATCAACCTTGCCGATCCGAAGGGGGCCCCTGCGCCCCTGAGGGGCTCTGTGCCCCCGAGGGACCAGACGCTCGGTTGAGGCGAGCAAGAACATTACGTCTGGAGAACTGCCCCCACCTCTCCTTCTTCTCGGTCATGGCCTACGAAGACAGACAGGCACTCGAAAGTGCTACTTCATGCTGCTCTCTCGCCAGACACCTCAAGGAAAGGGATAACCTCGTCAGCAGGTTCCTGCAGGTGCATAACGTGATCCTAACAAGGAGTAATTTCAAGGATGTTTGCACGCTTGGAGGGCCCCATGCAGGAAGAGATATGTGTGGGGGTGCACCCCCGAATGGCTGCGTAACTTGTGAGGTAGGACTTTTTAATTGTGATTATTTTACTATATATTGAAATCAATATGTATTATTATTCAAAACGTACACACATGTCTACATGTATGTTTGTGTTATTCTACAAGATTGTAGTTTTTTTTTTTTCCTTTTTTGTGCCCATTTTCAAAATCGTGTCGGTATTTTCTGGCCTTTTCTAAAAAGGAATTTTTAAGTTCCTTTTTTTTAAGTTCATTTTTTTTTACGAGTTAATTTTTAATAGTAACTGAAATCTATATTTTAAAACTACATTGGCAAGTGGTAGTTTGATTTAATTAATTTACTAATTTATAACATCAGTAGAAGTTTAACTCTTTAGCAGACATCCACACAAACACGAATATATATATATATATATATATATATATATATATATATATATATATATATATATATATATATATATATATATATATATATATATATATATATATATATATATATATATATATATATATATATATATATATATATATATATATATATATATATATATATATATATATATAATATATATATATATATATATATATATATATATATATATATATATATATATATATATATATATATATATATATATATATATATATATATATATATATATATATATATATATATATATATATATATATATATATATATATATATATATATATATATATATATATATATATAGTGTGTGTGTGTGTCCCAGAAAAGTGATAAAGTGTCTTATAAGGTTGAAAATCTAAAGTGCAACAGATTGTATTTGACACCCTAAAACATTTTCCATTTCAAGTTTTGATAAGTAAGAAGACTATTTTTTACTAAGGGGGTTGGGGAAAGAAATAATAATAATAATAATAATAATAATAATAATAATAATAATAATAATATAATAATAATAATAATAATAATAATAATAATTAATAATAATAATGAAGGAAAAGAAAATCAAGTCAATATATATATATTTATATTATATATATATATATATATATATATATATATATATATATATATATATATATATATATATATATATATATATATATATATATATATATATATATATATATATATATATATATATATAGTAAAAATAATAATTATAAAGAAATTTTTTTATTAAAATTTATATATATATATATATATATATATATATATATATATATATATATATATATATATATATATATATATATATATATATATATTATATATATATATATATATATATATATATATATATTTTATAGTTTTATTTTTTTCATTTTTATTATTATTATTATTGTTATTATTATTATTATTATTATTATTATTATTATTATTATTATTATTATTATTATTATTATTATAATAATTATTTTTATTATTTCTATTAATTCTAATAGTATTATTCATACGTATCATTATTATTGTTTTGTTGTTGCTATTTTCATTAGTTTTATTACCATACTAAAGTTAACAAACAGCAACTTTATAACTATTTATTAAGAATAAAGTTATGAGTTGACAATAAGATGCGAAAGTTTTTATACTTAAATTAAGGTAGTGCTAGTTATTATTTTCTTTTTTTATATAATAACAAGATAAATAGATAGATAGATAGATAGATAGATAGAAAGATTGATAGATAGATAGATAGATAGATAGATTGATAGAAAGAGATAGATAGATAGATAGGTAGATAGATAGACATATATATATATATATATATATATATATATATATATATATATATATATATATATATATATATATATATATATATATATATTATATATATATATTATATATATATAGATAGTTAGATAGGTAGATAGATAGATAGATAGGTAAGTAGATAAATAGATATATAGATAGATAGATAGATAGATAGATAGAAGATTATCAATTCAGATTTAAAATTACGAGTTTTTAAACGTTCTGCGAACAAACGCGAACGATCACGAAAGCGTTCGTTCTGTGCGTGAAACGTTCGGCGAACGCATGCGAAGAATTCGTATATTGATTGACATGTTTGTGCGTGGTTTTAAACGTCTTTTTTGAAGGGGGGATATTCAAACGTTGGGGTTGGGTGAGGTCTGTCAAATGGAGGGGAAGGGGAGGAGTGTTGATGGTTTAATGAATGAATATTTTCTCCGTGTTGGAGCGTGTTGGGAGTGTTTTGTGTTTTTAGTGCTTTGTCAATTGTTTACAATAGTTCCCCCCCGAAAAGGAAGGTTGCAGTTCGACCGGTATAAACAAGTTATCGCTTTATATATATATATATATATATATATATATATATATATATATATATATATATATATATATATATATATATATATATATATATATATATATATATATATATATATATATATATATATATATATATATATATATATATATATATATATATATATATATATATATATATATATATATATATATATATATATATATATATATATATATATATATATATATATATATATATATATATATATATATATATATATATATATATATATATATATATATATATATATATATATATATATATATATATATATATATATATATATAATATATATATATATATATAGGTCTGGGATTCCTTTAAACCAGTTTTTTTTTTTTTTTTTTGTCTTCCCTTGTACGACTGCAGGAATTTTCCTGCAGTTGACGCCACCCTGCATTATGCGGGATACGGTGTGATGTATAAATATATATATATATATATATATATATATATATATATATATATATATATATATATATATATATATATATATATATATATATATATATATATATATATATATATATATATATATCACCAGCTTATCAAGTGGTTACACCACTAGACATTAGCTCAATTCATCTGAATTCGAATTCCTGAGAGATATGCGCCTGTTTACCTAACATAAAATAAGTAAAAACCCTTGGGAAAGATGAGAAAGAAGGTGTGGAAAGGAGCTTGGCTCCCTCCACTTTTACCAAGGCATATTACAATACGGTTTCATAACGAAAAGTCCCTTTGGTAATTGGGATTATCATAATCCTTTATATATATATATATATATATATATATATATATATATATATATATATATATATATATATATATATATATATATATATATATATATATATATATATATATATATATATATATATATATGTATCGTGAATTAATGGTAGAGTGATTGACTTAGGTGCTTGTGGGTGACGGTTCGATACCGGTTTTTAATATTAATAATAATAATAATAATAATAATAATAATAATAATAATAATAATAATAATAATAATAATAATAATAATAATAATAATAAAGCAATGTCTGGTGTCGATTTTTTTTTTAATTTTCTTAGCTATGTTCATATACAGAATATTTATTTATTTATTTATTTATTTTTTAACAAAGTTGACAATTGCATATTTTTATTCTAACTCTGAAACGCTTAAAAGTGTCTTTAAATTGTGTTCCTATTAATTACATAATTTCTTTCATGCCTTAAGCATACTGTTAAGTTAGTACCAAAGTTTACCTTTTATTTATTTATTTATTTATTTATTTATTTATTATTACTATTATTATTATTGTTATTATTATTATTATTATTATTATTATTATTATTATTATTATTATTATTATTATTATTATTATTATAAACTTTGTTAGCACTCTTTTAGTCAATAATTATTTTTAGATAAGGGTATTTTCAATTGTTTTCTTAGCACTTACAAATTTCACATATAGTCACTTACATATTACCACCTCAGAATGGTTTATCTTCTTAACACCGATTTAATATTAGGTTAATTTACAAATGTCTAATGCTGTTAATGTGTAAGGATTAATTAAATTCCTTTCAGTTTATCTAATTATACCGCCTCAATCATATTTCTTTTTAACTGAAAAGAATATTCCCGAAATAAAGAGTAAACAAAAGCTATCTCCAATCGTAAATCATACTGTCTCTTCTCGCTTTTTTGTCGTGGTTATCAAAAATTTTAGACAACTTTGTCTTGAAGAAGATGATTCATATGCCTCTAATACGGGTTTAAAACAAAGCACTACAAATTTACACTCTTAACTCCCATTATATTACAGGAAACGTAATTGTTTTTGACAATGCTTCTTCCATAATTGTAATCCTAACTGCAATAGATATAATTATTTTGACAGAGTATCATATCACATTTTGACGCAAAATTTCTTAAATACACAAAACATCTTAACGATAAAATATTGGTTAGCATAATTTCCTTCCTTCAAACAGGACAACAAGAGCAACATTCTAAACGTCACTTAAAAAGGTGTCACCTATAGGGAGTTATACTCTCCCTCTCCTTTTTAACTTTTTTAAAAATGATATTCCATCCCAACATAATTCCAACACTCATTTCAATATTTAGACAAATTACATTACTCTAATATTAATATTTCAACACCTTCAATAACTACAACGCTCAAGTCACATAAACATCCCTGAGCAGTGGTTGCACCTTAACAAAGCTTCGGCATCCCCACATAAGTATGTTTTCATTTACCTCACAGTAGGTAAACATTTGTTAAAATAAAACTGAAGGTCAAGCTGATCACCAACACAATCACACCTCTACATACAGAATAAATAATCTTCAGAATCACGAACAATACCTGGACATCTGGACACCATCTCAGCCTTGAAACACAAAGAGACAGATGAAAAAATAGAAAACTTATTCAG
>SEYY01000934.1:274498-276998 GCA_009176605.1 Armadillidium nasatum
TATTACTTAAATTAAATTTATTAGATAAATATTATCTACATCGTGTAATTAGATCAATAAATAAGTACATATTTTACTTTTCATCCTTGAATACGTATTTTTATATAGGGCTGCATTATAGTGAAAGAAAAAATATGGTTAAAATATATCTAAAAAAGTGTTACATTTTATTTAAAATCCGATTTCATTTTTCTTACCTAGTAGTAAAATTAATTTCTAAAATACATTCCTTATTTGAAAATGTAATTTTTCTTTTTTATTTCTATTTTAGAATAAAATTTTGCATTTTGAAATAAGTTCGTTAGACAAAAAAATAAATAAATAAAATATATATATATAAAAAAAAAAAAAAATAAGAATAGTATAGAATATGATAAATTAAAATGCCTTTGCAACATATGCAAATTGCCAGCCCCTAGGAAGTTAATGATAGCTTCCAGAAAGATAATGTATTAAAAAGCACTTTAATAAAATATAGAATTAAAGAAGGCTGTAATTATATATAATTTTTTTTTTTTTAACATTTTTAGAAACTTATTATATTCCGCTTTACGTAAATGAGAGTATAATAGTTTTTCTTTCAAAACATTTTAATTAATTAACACTGTAATTTTAAAATGGAGATTTTGCATAGAAATGTTCTTTGAAACTTATTCACTATTCATATGCACAAATGCGCAGATACATTCAGTGATGAGGTAGTGTCGGCTCTCACCGGTTTGTGCAACCGGTTTGTTGAGATCATTTGAGGGGAGAAAAAACAGGTTGATCGTTCATTCTTGTTGTTCAATCTAATTTAAAGGCAGAAAACACATCGGATCAAATAAATTATTCAATGTACTATACTATGTTCATTAAAAAAAATATATAGAAGCTTTGCATTATATATATATATATATATATATATATATATATATATATATATATATATATATATATATATATATTATATATATATATATATATATATATTATATATATGTGTGTGTGTGTGTGTGTGTGTGTGTGTGTGTGTGTGTGTGTGTGTGTGGTGTATATATATATATATATATATATATTATATATATATATATATATATATATATATATATATATATATATATATATATATATATATATATATATATATATATATATATATATATATATATATATATATGATAAAATTTAAGGCCAACGCAAAGATGAACATATTTATTTGAACGTTTCGAATAACAGGGATTCATCTTTAGCTAAAATGAAACTAAAAACAAAAAAAATTAATGCTCAAAAATTAAAATATTAAAAATTTACAAAAGAACAAAAGTATTAAGTAAAAACGCACCACAATTCACGAGAACATCCTAACGACAGAACAGACTGGAAATCACAGAAATTAAGTAACAGGAAAAACTAAAATATTGGTTGGTTGGTGAAAAAAAAAAAAAATAAATATAAAAGCACCCCCATATATATATAATTAGTAAAATAAAACTAAAAGATGAAATAATTAAAATTAGAAATGGATGAATAAAAACAATACTGATTATAAAAGATAAATAAAAACTAAAAAATATTAATAATAATAACGATAATAATAATAATAATAATAATAATAATAATAATAATAATAATAATAATAATAATAATAATAATAATAATAATAATAATAATAATAATAATAATAATAATAATAATAAAATAATGAATAATAACAATAATAATGACAACAAAAATAAAAAAATAATAAGACTGACATCAATAATAATTACAAAAATAAAACCAAAAATAACAAATGGAATAGCAATAATAATAAGAAAAACAACCATAATAAAGAATTAGAATAAGATTTCTTAGAAATAAATCAAATCTCATATCTTAGAAATAGCTCAAATCATATATATATATATATATATATATATATATATATATATATATATATATATATATATATATATATATATATATATATATATATATATATATATATATATATATATATATATATATATATATATATATATATATATATATATATATATATATATATATATATATATATATATATATATATATATATACGGTGTGTCCCTAAAAATTTGATATCATTTCATTACATAATGATAATAATAAATGATATCAAATTTTTAGGGACACCCTGTATACACAAACACACACACACACACACACACACACACACACATATATATATATATATATATATATATATATATATATATATATAATATATATATATATATATATATATATATATATATATATATTATTATATAAATTAATTAAATTAAAAAAGCTAAATTAATATTTTTAATTTTTTAAAATGTAAAAAAAAAAAAAAAAAATTTTTTTTTTTTTTTTTTTTTTTTTTTTTTTTTTTTTTTTTTTTTTTGCTTAGGAGAAATGCCAAAAACTAATTTGACCAGTAAATTAAATTTATAACAACCAATTTAATGAAAGCGTTTAGAATATATATATTTATATATATATATATATATATATA
>SEYY01000934.1:281998-289498 GCA_009176605.1 Armadillidium nasatum
TACATCATTGCTGGTTTTCTTTTTGCCTTGTATTGATATTTGGCAGTATCATTACAGTCTTCATTTTTCCTTTGTATCGATATTAGCTTTTATAGCTGTCATCTTATTTCATAATTTACATTTATGATAGTATCGATGTTGCCATATTTATTTTGTATTATTTTTCGGTTGTAACGTTGTTTCTTCTTATTTGCATTGTATTGATATTGCATATATTATTATTATTATTATTATTATTATTATTATTATTATTATTATTATTATTATTATTATTATTATTATTATTATTATTATTATTATTATTATTATTATTATTATTATTATTATTATTATTATTATTATTATTATTATTATTATTATTATTATTATTATTATTATTATTATTATTATTATTATTATTATTATTATTATTATTATTATTATTATTATTATTACTATTATTTATAATTATTATTATTATTATTATTATTATTATTATTATTATTATTATTATTATTATTCATTATATATTATTATTATTATTATTATTATTATTATTATTATTGTTATCATTATTATTATTATTAGTTTTATTACTATTATTATCATTATTACTATTATTCTTATTATTTTTATAATTTTCATTATTATTATCATTATTATCATTAATATTATTATTATTATTATTATTACATGGTCATTATTATTTTATAACTAACACTTTTTTTTTTTTTTTTTTTTTTTTTTTTTTTAAATTTACAAAACGTTTCACTCTTTAAGAAAAATAATCGAATGGGTTTTCCATCGATACCTATTTTCTTAAATGGGTAAAACAATTTTGGTATCGATTATCTGCCTAAATAATTTATAGTTTACTCACTTGAAGTTCTTTCAACACTTTTCTTCATTAAAATTTTAAGTTTTTACCTTTCTTTGCAACAGTTTTACGCTTTTAAAAGAACTCGAAAATCAATGTATAATTATTAATAATATATATATATATATATATATATATATATATATATATATATATATATATATATATATATATATATATATATATATATATATATATATATATATATATATATATATATATATATATATATATATATAGCTCCAATGAAATGTAAACTGTATTATCGATACTTATAATATATATACGAGTGTGTTTGTATATTTATTCAACTAGTAATATTTGAACATTTATAACTTTTTGAATTGAAGACTGAAAGTTTTTTTTACTCACGGAAATCTTGTGAGTTTTAAACTCTTTAAAAATGTAAAAATTTTCTGCCTTTTTCATTCGTTTTTTTATTCGTTTTCCTAAATTTCATTTTCATTTTAACATCATTTTCACGACATTCAACAAGGAATCAAATTTTTCATATTTGGGTTTTCATTTACAGCTTAATATATTGCTACACAAATGTAGACAAACCGTTTTCTTTATTCAGCCCTCTCTCTCTCTCTCTCTCACTCCCTCTCTCTCTCTCACTCCCTTCTCTCTCTCTCTCTCCCTTCTCTCTCTCCATCTCCCCTTCTCTCTCTCACTCCCTACCTCTCTCTCTCTCTCTCTCTCTCTCTCTCTCTCTCTCTCTCTCTCTCTCTCTCTCTCTCTCTCTCTCTCTCTCTCTCTCTCTCCCTCCCTCTCTCTCTCTTACTCTCTCTCTCTTTCTTTCTTTCATTTATGGCTTTTAACCTGAGTTTATGCCAAGATCATTTTTGAAAATACCCTGTAAAGAATCGATCGTCTGCTGCAAATAGCAAAATAAACTCTATTGCAAGCACTACAACAACAACAAACATGTTTTTCTTCAAATAACATTGGTACTTGGAGATGTGAAACGTGCAATTCTCCAGCTATTGAAAAACATCAATCTAACCACAAACACACAGTGCTTAATATATATATATATATATATATATATATATATATATATATATATATATATATATATATATATATATATATATATATATATATATATATATATATATATATATATATATATATATATATATATATATATATATATATATATATATATATATATATATATATATATATATATATATATATATATATATATATATATATATATATATATATATATATATATATATATATATATATATATATATATATATATGTAGCGTAGGGTAAAAAGAACAACAATACAAAATATGTGAAAAGAAAAGAATGATAGCTTTCTATTCCTTTTCATCAATAACAAATGGGAAGTCGTAAATGGGAACGAACTTCTAAGTTCTATAATCTGAATCTTCCTTTTTATGTTAAGTCAGTGAAACGGGTAACTTTCTTTCGATCAAAATCAATAACAGTAAATCATAAGGAAACTTACAACACATCATTCTTCTCAGCAATGATAAAGGATCATGGGGTAAAAAACGGGGAAAAAATATTATAAAAATATCAGGAATCTGACCTGATCTTCCTCGTTTGGGTATCTCTACCCAAGGAGGTGTGCAAAAGTGGAAGTTCTAATGAAGTTCTTCGGAAGAAGATGAGATCTAAAGAGTACTTACTGTTTATCAGTCCGAATTACCATCTGAATACCATGATGATACCCTTGGCAGTTAAATTGACGTTCAGAAGAGAATATATTTAGAATTTCATAACTTCAAATGAGAAGTGAAATTGAAATATGATTGTTTTATTTACAAATTCAATTATTATGTTGTTTAACTATTCTAAGAGAAGAGAACATTTATAGTCAATTTTACAGCTATTTCGCTACCTAACTTTCAGATCTTGGATCTTAATTATGAAAGTCATTCGTCAGAGTCTTTAGTATTATGAAATATGATTGACTAAGAACTTAGATGTGCAGAATAAGTTAACCAACATAAATCCATATTTTTTGAAGGATGATAACAAGAAGGAAAATCCTTTTAATATTCGTTTGTGCATTACAACATTCAGGGAAAACCCAACATTATCCAAAAATTGTTGAATTTATTAATTAATTGCATTAGCATGTTAAAAAATTATGATATTGTTATTTTATGGAAAGAACAGTAAACCTTAAACCTCTGTATATATATATATATATATATATATATATATATATATATATATATATATATATATATATATATATATATATATATATATATATATATATATATATATATATATATATATATATATATATATATTATATATATTTTATATATAAAATATATATAAATATTCGTTATTTGACGCTTTTCCGAAAGTAATATGAATTATAATATTATAATCATTATTATTAGGGTAAATATATATATATATATATATATATATATATATATATATATATATATATATATATATATATATATATATATATATATATATATATATATATATATATATATATATATATATATATATATATATATATATATATATATATATATATATATATATATATATATATATATATATATATATATATATATATATATATATATATATATATATATATATATATATATATTATATTATTATTTTTTTTTTTTTGACTAAATAAATTTTATTTTATTCAGACAGATCACCATGTGTTAGACTAAATAAAAGTGAAATAACTTTAATGCTAAATACGTAAATATGAGACATATTTCTGTAAACATTCAGATATAAACATAAAATGTCGTAATAAGAGATTGGAGAAAAATACTAGATTTGATGTTTTTGCATGTGTATTTCGTGGTTGACAATAATGAAATATAATAAAAAAACTTACCAGATACAAACTAGTTAGTTGGTCCAGCTTTGGCCCCTATAACGGCTGCACAACGGCGAGGCATGGACGGGACCAGCTTCTGCATATATTTATCACTGATGTCCTTCGTTTCTTTTTATTAATAGCAGATGATATATTATTCCAATAGTTCTCTATAGGGTTCAGATCTGAACTGTTTCCCGGCAGTGTAAGAGGTGCAATGAACTGTTCAGCTAACCATTCTCCAATCTGTATCCAAACGCCTTCATGAAAGTTATGTCGTTAGGTAAAAATGTACAATTAGGTACATACAGATGTGACTACTTACTCGTTTTCATCAATGACATGGGGCAGAGTCGTCCTGAAAGATTCAGTTTCTTGGCTGGTTGAAATAGGCTGTGATGGTTGACAGCAAATTGGCGCGCAGTTGTCTATATAACCTTTGGTCTTTAAATTTTCTTTTATAAAATGTTAGAGACCTACTTAACGATGCGATATTCAAGTCCATACCATTTGACTAGCAGGGAATTTAACAATAGGGACTATACAGTCTGGAGTGTAATCTTCTCATTTTCTGCGACGAGAAGTCTGTTTACCATCACTGCCATGTGTTAAATTTTTTTTTCGTTGGAGAAAATAACCAACTTCCACTGGTCACTGGTCAGGGGTCCATTTGGCATGTTCTTTACACCACTCTAAAAGGGCTTCTCGCATCCTAGGTGTGAGGAGAGGTTTCTTTCTTGGGGAACGAGCTGCAAGCCCATTTTTGAACAGGCGTCTTCGTACTGTTACTACATTAATCACTACACTTGTGGCCTCTTCCCACCACTCCAGTTTCAGCCCAGACGAAGACACCGAACGATCTTTTAGACACAAATGCATCAAAACACGATCTTGATTTGGAGTAGATAGTCGTTTCCTCATGCTTCCTTGTTTCTTGTCAACTGATCCCGTACTTCAGAAATTAGAAAGCAATCAATTGACTTTGAACTGCTATATGGCACTTTATGAGCAATATGACGAGTGAAATAACCTTCATGTAATGCAACAACGACTCTCTGTTTTGTTTGGTGTCAGTTGAGACCAACTGGCCATGACAACTGAGGCATCAAATAGAAGTAGTCTGCGAGATGCAGGTTTATAATTATCATATTTTGTTTTATATATCACATTTTTTTTTTTTTTTTTTAGAATTAAAAATAAATAGAATTTGTCTGATGCAATCAATCTGAATGAATTATTACAGGACAGCTTTTTTCTTTCTTTAAAATAATAAACTGCTAGGGGTGATACACTTTTATTGAACAGCACTGTTCAATATATATATATATATATATATATATATATATATATATATATATATATATATATATATATATATATATATATATATATATATATATATATATATATATATATATATATATATATATACTGTATACATATATATAATTGATTTTTTTGTGTTGAAAAGCAATGTAATACTTTTTTTTTTTTTTTTTTTTTTTAAATAAAAAAGGCGATAATGTGTACTGTTTATTAGAAAAACATTTAAGCCTAAAATTGAAACATTCTTGTTTTTTTTTTTTTTTAAATCAGTGATTTTATAATTAACTTTTTTTTTTTTTTATATATATTTCATTTTTCAAAGCGACATAAATTATAATTAAAAATAAAATAATAAAAATAAAAATTAATGAAAATGAAAGAAAAAAAAAAAAAATACCTTTTTTTTTTTTTAAATATGTGTAAACTTAAATTAATATTTTTAACCTTTCCTTTGTTTATATATATTATAATTTCCAAATTGCATTGATCACACCAAGCTGAAAAGAATTTTAAAGAGAATAAAATTAACAGATTAAACTTTATAATTGTGGGAAACATGTCGCTCAGTTCCAAGACTCTCAACTTACAATTATTTTCGACATGACTAATGAGCAAAATATATATATATATATATATATATATATATATATATATATATATATATATATATATATATATATATATATATATATATATATATATATATATATATATATATATATATATAGATAGATAGATAGATAGATAGATAGATAGATAGATATAGATAGATAGATAGATAGATAGATAGATAGATAGATAGATAGATAGATAGATAGATGGATAGATAGATATAAATATTTTGGAAACATGGCGAAAAATTGCATAAGTATATTCGTAATTATTATTATTATTATTATTATTATTATTATTATTATTATTATTATTATTATTATTATTATTATTATTATTATTATTATTATTATTATTATTATTATTTATTCATTTTTTTTAAATTGTTAATTAGCTTTTGAAATGAATCCAATATAAAAAAACGAATACTATAGAAAGCGCATTTTTTGATTTAAAATGGCATTCTGTGAATAGAAATGGCACTCTGAGTTAGAAATGACGCTCTTTGATTTAGGAATGGCACTCTAGAGTTAGAAGTGGCACTATTTGATTTTGTTAATAAGATTTTTAAAAGAGTTGGTGTCCAACATTCGTTACTATAATTCCGCGTTAGAATTTGTTGATGTTTTTAATTTATTTATTTATTAATTTATTTATTTTATTTTTTTAAATGTGAACTTAAAATTATTAAATGAAAGACCACAAACAAGGTTCTTATTCCTTTGCACAATAAAGGTAGTTCCAACTATCGACCTATAGCTCTCACTTGGGTTCTGTCTTAAGTTTTTGAAACTCTCCTCAAATCTCATCTCCTGAATCATTTGAAGTCTTATTCTCTTCTCCTAGATCATCAGTATGGCTTTCGATGCTCGAGGTCAACTGGTGACATATTTTCCTATCTTACTGATCTATGGTCTTCTGCCCTTAGGGACTTCTGGGAATCTTGTGTGTTGGCGCATGACATATCCAAGACTTTTGACCGGGTACGGCATGCGTCGCTACTCTCCAAGCTCCCTTCCTTTGGGTTTCCTCCTCTTTGTTTATTCTTGTCTAGTTTTCTCTCAGATTGTTCCATTGTGGCACATGTAGATGGAGCGACTTCTTCCTCTTTTTCTGTCAACTGTAGTGTTCCTCAGGTTTTGCTTTATCAACTTTATTCATTAACGATCTTCTCATCTCCAATTCTAATTCTGTTCACTCGTATGCCGATGACTCAACTCTTCATTCTTTCACTCATTTCAAATCTGCTACCTCTTTTGCTTCTAGAGTTGCTTCTCGTCTTCAACTTTCCGATTCTATTCTTGTAGATCTGGATGGGATTTCGCAGTGGGATCATAGCAACCTTGTGAAATTCAACTCTTTAAAAACTCAAGTTCTTCACATCTCCCTCTCAAAAACACCTCCCAACTTCCCTATCTTCTTCGATGTTTCTCCCGTTTCACCTGTAAACAACATTAACATTCTTGGTCTAAACATAAATTGTCTTGGAATTATAACCACAGACGCAGTTCATATATTTCCTTAAGAGATTAAGTGTTTTCCCCAAATTTAAGAAAGACAATGGCATTTGTTATATACTGAAATGCTATTAATTTTTTTTTTTATTCCAACTTTTCAGATCGAAAATTATATAACCCAATCTTCATAAAACCTGAGAAAAGAAACCATTAATGTCTACTTCAGTTTTGGAAATCTTTAAGCCAAATATGACTCTGGAAGCATGAACGTTATTATATAAACACTGCGAAATGATTCTGTGAAAATGAATCATAAATACAAAATACACATTTACCACCTACGCAGTTTGTGATCCTTTAATTTATCTTTTAGAGTATTTACTTTTCCTATT